>JAPZPB010000166.1:0-77605 GCA_037952635.1 Bryoglossum gracile | reverse complement strand
GAGGAGAGGAGAGGAGAGAGAGAGGAGACAGAGGAGAAGGGAAGGTCCAGGGAGATAGATACCTGAAGTTGCCAAGTCAGCGTCAGTCCTATGCCCGTAATATCCTGCTCCAGCCCCTGCGCAAGAGACGTGTTGAAAGCCTCCCATGACCTATCGTACTCTGTTGCATAAACTTAACATCCTACCTGGAAACAGACGCTAGATGGGGAACTTACGGATGTCGCTACACTCCAACGGCATTCCAACCACAGCCCCCAGACTCGGCGGTCCCCACGCGAAAATCTCAGCCGTCGTCCCGTTATTCGGTCCCGTTAGCGCACTGTACAATCCATCCAAAATAAAACGGAAGTCTGGAGCCCCGAGTAGGAGATTGAGCATAGCGTTCCGGACGTCGAGAGGCGTGGAGTATTCGTAGCAATATGAGACACCAACGCACGCAGCTTGGTACAAGGGCGCCTCTTCCGCCATTTTGAGAACGGTTCTGAATGCCTGCTGGGGTTAGTGAGGGGAAGAAGAGGAGGGATAGGAGACGAACGGCGAGAACACTGCCTTTTCCCTGGGAGTGAAAGGGGCAAGAAGGGTCGTTTTGGCAGTAGGCGTCTGCACGTTGCATGACTCTGTTTGTGGCTGCAATGTCATCATATGCTGCGTCGAATTCGCTCTTTACACAAATATAGTCAGTAATTGAAATTTTGGTTAGGAGAGGGAAGCACCGACTCGGCCATGGGGTGCGAGAGCATCCAAGACAAAATTGTCAACGCGGGAGGGGAATTCGTGTGCATATTGGGCGGCGCGGAATCCTCCACTGGAACCAGGTTGTTAGAAATGGGGATGAGGGAGAAGGAGGACGGACGTACTAGGATGCGCCGATGAAGTTTATCTTCTCGTATCCAAGGGCTTTTCGGATGGACTCGTAGTCTTGGACTACTTCTTTGGTACCTACGTGCTTGATTATACCCGGGGGAGAACTATTTTCAACCCACGAATTGAAAATTTCTACTGAGCCGGCCTTCATGCTGTTGAATTCCGCTTCGGTTGTTGGACTAAAGGTCGTTAAGAGTGAGTTTAAACTTGGGAAGAGGCACTGACTATGGACCAAGAAGTCCGGTAGAGGAGAAGAGGTCTAGGGAGACATTGAGTTGGTTGGAAGCGAAGGTTCCTCGGACATCCATCACTGTTGCTTATCAGTTTCAAGACTTTTGATGTCATCCTACAGGAGTATATACACATAATATCAAAATCTAGAAGCTCTTCAAACGCAGTGGTCAGATTCAGGGCCACTTCCCAGGCAACGACTACTCCAGGGTCCGTTCCGCCGGGATTGCTGTACTCTAGTTAGTTCACGTCAAGGACATGGGGCTTTTGTGGCTCACAAGAATAGAGCACCTTTGGGTTTCTCTGGTCGGTACATAGCGAGAGCAACAGTGATCGTGTTGTCCTCACACATCGGTTTTGAATAATCCATTGGTACATCCAGCTCCCCACAATGAAGAGTTGAGGGAAGGTGGCTGAGAAAATCTGGTGGAAGAAGCGTAGTGACAAGGGTCTCGGGAACATTTTGAGAGCAATCAACCCACTTGATGGAATTGGAAGGGAGTGGTGAAGCGTATACCGATAGAGCAAGGAAAATGAGAAGAATCAGACAAATGGGAGAAAGCATTTTGAGAGATTTGAAAAGCCCAGGTCTTATGCAGGTAAACAAATAGAGAAAAGACTTGAGAGATACTGATTTTTAATACTTTCCTTACTCCGCTCTTTTTATACTTGAACTCATCTTTATCTCTGAGCACTGCGCCGCGCATCCAACGAGGTTTGACGTCAGGAAAAATGTTGAAATACGCCTGGGAACCGTTAGTCAGGCTTCTGCGGGATTTGATTGGGATGTGGATTATGGGGAAGAGTTATGGCTTGACAGAAGAGTAGATTTGATTGGTCAAATCGTATTGCAAGGGTAGATGCTTACTGCATGCTCTCCGTTTTCAATGACAGATGAATGAGTTACACCGGAGTCTTTTCCTCAAATTTAATCCAAGACCAGCTCATATAAGTCCGGTATCTTGCGGGTAGCCTCGAGTCTTGTGAAATCGAGAATCCACAGCTCAGCCCGCTTCGCAGGCTTCACCGAAAGGCCAGTGAAGAAAGACGAGAATAAAGCGCCATGGAAACATCCCAGAATCCATGTAATACGCTTCCCGTTTCTTGAATATTGATGGTCTGTTGACAAGTTTTTATAGTGCCAGTCATAGCTGGAAGCGCCGTTGAGAAGGAGACAAGGTTTCGGGTTGGTGCTCCAAAGTCCAGAAACGGGTGCATAGTATGCAAGTGAGTAAACCCTTCGACTTGAGCAAGCGAGACAACTCTATTCGACTTACTTGTACTGATAATCGTATCTGGTAGGATACGTCGGGTGAAATGCGATGAGACCAAGCCACACTGCCTGAAATGCTCGTCGACCGGCCGCACCTGCGATGGATATCCAGCTTTCATCCCCAGGAAGCCAATGTCCAAAAGGACGCCGCCAATCGATGCTCTCGATAGGGCCACTAGCTCCTTAACAATCTACAGTCCGGTCATCGATATCGAAGGGAATCTAGAGGAGCGCCGGAGCTTCCACTACTTCCAATCGAGGAACATGTCTCAGATGCCGGGGAACTTCGAACCGGACTTTTGGGACCATGTAGTGCTGCAGTTTAGTCATACATATCCGACCATTCGATTGGGCTTGATTGCCCTCAGTTCTATATATGAAGACCATGATCGAGCGAGACACGACCGAATGGCATCCTCGGCCATTCCGGCTGGGAGCGCTCACTCGCTACAGCAATATACTCAAGCAGTCGGAAGCCTAGTTGAGTACCTTGCATCGGGTCAACAAGAGCCAAAGGTAGCTCTGATTTCATGTCTCATTTTCGTTTGGATCGAGTTCCTCCAAAACAATGTAGCATCTGCATTTCAGCAACTCCAAAGTGGGGTCAAAATTCTCCGACAGCTTCAACGACAACGACTCTTGAGAAGTTCCATCAATAATCAGGAGGACGACATATGTGGATCACTTAATCGCTCGTTCACACGCTTGAGGATCCAGGCTTCATTACACAGCTATCCAGGGCTTGATTTCGTCGAACCTCTTGAGCCTGGGGAAGAACTTCCAGCCCCTATTCCACGCTCATTTCGCAACAAGTTTGAGGCGCGAATGCAATTGGATACCGAAATGAAAGCAATATTTGACTATATTCGTAGGCTAAAGAATATGGACTATACATCCCCAGAGGCCGCCACTCTTGAGCCAACTCGTCGATATCACTTACAACGACTCGAAGACTGGAGCTCGGCCATGCACAATATGACTAGCGGGCTCCTGCAAGACCCAGTCGAGGTTACGGGTAACCTATACTTGGAGATGTACTATATCTTGGTATCTGTCATTCTCCAAACACTGTTCGCAAACACAGAGATGGCTTTTGACAATCATACAGCGGGATTCCAGAGAATCCTTGACATAGCTGAAAGGCTTGTTTGCAACTTAAGCACTGATGCCCCGCCAATACTGTCGTTTGATATGTGCGTCATACCAGCACTATTCTTCGTCGTCTTAAAATGCAGAGTCTTGAGTTTTCGGAGGAAAGCTATTAGTGTGCTGAAGTTGGCACCAGAACAAGAAGGCGTTGTGAGTGACTCCGATTTCACTTCCCTCCCACTCGAACTGACAAGAGACTTTCTCAGTGGCGCCGCGACAGCGTCATCATCGTGTGTGAATGGAAAGTAATGATGGAAGAGCAAGGCCGTGGTGGACTACCAGAGACCGAAATGTTACCTGTAGAAGCAAGAATATATCAAGAAAAAGCAGTAAACATGGATCCAGCCGGGAGAGGAAATAATTTGCCAGGGGTGGCGTATCGAAAGGGCGCTGCAGGGATCCAGCATGATGGTCATGAAATTTTTGGGTGTAAGAGGGAGTTGCTTCAGGCTATGGGGGATCTCCTTTGAATAAAAATACGAGATTATGAACTTGAAAGAAGAGCGATATCGACTCAGGCATTTCGCTCTCGTGCGACTCACATCCACGTCGGCAAAGATTCAGTGCTATGGTAACAGATATAAGTATCTCATGAATTCCCCGGAGTGACCATGAAGCATTCCTCAGAGAAATCCCTCCCAGCAAATCGATCGTTGCACATTATCTTGCATCAAAACACCGAGAATTCCGGCAAAAACACATAGCACAGTCTCGGTTTAGCATGCATGAATCAAACCTGGATATGAGTTCTAGTCGACTTTGTAGCCTGAAGCCTCTTCTGGGACTTAGAAGAAAGAAGGGCAAAGACAACCTTCGAGCAGATTTCAAAGAGGCTGACCGACTAGAGAAGCAGCAAGGCGGAGGACGACTTGAGGAGGTAAAGGAGGTGATCGCAGATACGAACGGGGTTGGAGAATTGGAACGCGCGGTTGACCCTGAGTATCTGAAGCATGGCACCCACTTCGGTCTCATTGGGGGAGCTTGATTCTAGAGAGACATAGACCCCAATGTTAAAGCATAAGGAAATGCCAAAATTGCTTCAATACCAAGAAATATAAAATCATTGTTGTTCTCTAAAGTTGACCCCGATGGGGTTTCTGATTGGCTACGGTTAGTTCGAACCTTAGGCCGAGATATTGACTTATTCAAACTTTTTGGAGCCTTCCCTTCCCCTATGCACCTCCTACTTTAAGCTTCAGAAATCATGTTGAGGGCACGGAAGGCTACCAAGACATGTCAATCATGTCGTTTGCAGCTTCTGTCATTATTTGAACATGGGATCGCCGGTCCTGCCAATATCTCGCGAGTACGATATACTTCGCAGAGTCGAATTCGGTTTCGCGCTCTGCAGCCTCGCCACAACCTCGCTATACGAAGCTTCACCACAACGGGGCTGAGGGCAGAGGGAACCAAACCGGTTGAGTCATTGCAGGAAGATAACGTCCAAAGAGTTGATGAGCAAGATATCAAGGATGCAGCTGCAGAAATTGAGTCGGTGGTCAGGCAGGCGAGACAGACATTTGGACAGACTCTGCCAAAAGACTATCTTTCGAAAGAAGAATACAAGCTGTACGAGCGTTTATATGGCTCACCATTGAGAGAAACAACCGCAGAAGATTTGGAATTCATTCCTGATGGCGAGGAACCAGCAGAGGGCGAAGTGCGAAATGTTCTCCTGAAAGAGGGGGCGAACGGGGAGTTTGAAGAAATCGAGTACGACCCTTCTCTCGGATTCAACGTCAGCCAATTTATGGAAGACTCTAGTATTGCGCCAGATGGAAGGACAGAGCTTGCAGACTGGGACTCGACTGGGGGCGTGCAGAATGTTATGCTGAAACGAAACGCAAAGGGAGAGTACGAGGAAGTCGAATTCGAGCTTGAGCCTGGAGAGTGGACTCAGGAGAGTGTCTTCGGAAACAAAGACAAAGCTGAACCGAATGACGGAGAGGCAGGGCTGGCAAGCTCGTACATAGACCCAGACATGTTGGAAGCCGCAGAACTGGTGGCTGAAGACGTCGACCTTGAATCTCTGATAGAGGAAGGCAAGCTGGAACCCAAGGGCCCCAGCAAAGCCGATATACGCCGAGAGAGAAGAAACAAAAAAGAGCGGGATGTCATTGAGCGGTTGCAGCGAGATATGGAAGCGGCAATAGCTCGAGCGCCGCCTCCAGAGGCGCAAGCCAACGACGAGGAATTCGTAGAGGAAGAAGTCGAAGAGCATGAGAGAGAGGAGGAAGAGGAGGAGTCTGACGCCTACATTGGCTCTGACGAACGTCGTACGCATCCACATACTATGACAGGTCGATCAGGGACCAGCCCAAGCACAGTTCAATTGCCGAACAAGTGGCTAAACGACCCGATTAAGGAGCTTCTCGACAGAACCAATATGAAGCACCTCCAGGAAACCGCTGAGAAGGCATTTGGCGGTAAGGGGTTCCCATACTCACCATCTACACCATCATCTAAGAAATTGCTCCCTCAAAAGGAGATTGGCCTGGATGCGTCACAACATAGGATGTCTGAGATTGAGGCAGATGTATATCTTGCTGGTGTCGTTCCAGGAACCTATGCTACAGTCGTGAGCTCACTAGTTGAAGTACGGAAACGTCTTGGAAGTGAGTGGGCACGAGATCTGATATTCCGGGCTGGGGGCGAGGGGCCACGGGTTTTGGATGCTGGTGCTGGAGGGGCTGGTGTTGTTGCCTTTCGCGAGATACTTCAGGCAGAGTGGGATGTGATGAAAGACGATGGCCTTGTTGAAGGAGACGAGGTCCCAATTGGGAAGAGCACTGTTCTCACTGGCTCTTCACCCCTACGACACAGAGCATCACGACTACTGGATAACACTACCTTTCTCCCACGTCTTCCTGACTACATTCATACCGCCAATCCTGTCAGAAGCCCAGATGAGAATTACCAACCTCGAAAGGCATACGATATCATCATTGCACCACACATGTTGTTTCCGCTAAAGGAGGAATTCCGTCGCAAGAATATGGTCCAGAACTTGTGGTCTCTGCTTGATCCCAATGGTGGCGTTCTCATTCTTATCGAGAAAGGCTTGCCTCGTGGATTCGAGGCTATTGCGGGGGCTAGATCTCTTCTCCTCGACTCACGCATCTCCTCTCCTGGTGACTCTCTCTACGAGAATGAAATGTCGTCCCCGAGAGTTCAATTCGTAGAGAAAGAGCCGGGTATGATCATTGCCCCATGCACGAATCACGGAAAATGTCCCATGTATCCCGTACCTGGACTCAGCAGCGGCAGAAAGGATTTCTGCCATTTCAATCAACGATTCATCCGGCCAACTTACCTTCAACGGATGCTCATGGCTTCCAGCAAGAATCACGAAGATATCAAATACAGTTATCTTGCTGTTCGCCGAGGCGTTGATTCTAGACCTATTCAAGGTGAAGAAGCAATGCTGCAAGCTTTTGAGGGTTACGAAGACATTGATCTTCCGGAATCCGAGGAAGCTCCTCCGGCAGAAAAAACAGATTTAAAGTTTAATGCTCTCTCACTCCCTCGAGCCGTACTACCTCCTCTCAAGGCCCGTGGTCATGTTACCTTGGATCTCTGCACACCAGCTGGAAAGCTGGAGCGCTGGGTTATCCCAAGAAGTTTCAGCAAAGCCGCATACAGAGACGCACGCAAATCCGATTGGGGAGATCTATGGGCTCTCGGTGCAAAGACTCGGACTGCCAGATCTCCTAGACTTGGAAGACTTAGTGGGGAAGAGGGCAAGAAGGGCAAGCTAAAGGGGATCAGAGATGGAAAGATGGGCAAGGGCGGAAAGAAAGTAAGGCCACCCAAATTCGATGTGATCATTGGCAACGAAGGTCCAGAGGGAATTGTAGAATCGCGAGACACAGCGAAGTACATGAAACCAGGAGAGCGAAGGACCAAGGGTGGTAGAATTCACAAGGAACCAAAGCCCATCGGGGAAGATGATTTGTAAAACATATGTCGGGTATAGTTTAGGCGGCGAGAATTCAACTCCTTGATGGGATTGAATTGTCCGATTGTACGAAGTACGGATATGGAGTATAAAAATGTAAAATAGGGACCATGAAGCTATTCGGGCTTGGCGGGTTTGTGCATCACATCAATGCATCATGAAACTCGCTTCACAATAATATTTCCGCCTCATCCGGAAATCATGCCACTCACGATCCCCCACCTCGCCCAGTCCCAAGTCCTGTATTGTACTTCGTACGGGTATAGTTCTTGTCCCCTGGATAGTTCCCCAAAAAAGCAACCCGCCTGACCACATTCATCAAACCTCTCTTGACAACACCCAATCACAATACTGGGAGAAGCGAAAGAGGCGTTAAATCTCAGCCTCATCAAAGGTTACCAGGCACAAGTTGCGCTCCATTTCAATGTTTCACTTACACTGGACATGCCCGCTGCCTCCTTTCGGGCGAAATTTCCGGCCGCCCAGCCCTCATAATGCAGCTGTGCCCCGACCGTTCTCCACAACTCCAAATCTCTCACTTCCACGAGCTTCCCTCTCCACCTCGTCTTAATAAAATCATGCCTTTGCCTCTGCAATAATCATTCGTTTGGTGCTTTGCTGCGACTGAAAGCTTTCTTTCACCACACTCCTTTGTTTATTTTTCTGCAGCCAGCACAATGGTTCCACGACGGTCTTTATTCGAGGGAGCGATGGGCGGCGGATGCAGCGTGCTCCTCGCCTTGGTGTCCGCTCCCCCTGCGTTCGCTGCGTATGTTTATCCGCTTTCAATGTTGAGATTCGTCATTTAGATTGAAGCAGCCGGCTTCAACCTGAAAGCTTATCCTGTAGCTTGGGAACAGAACACTAGTGCGGACGGTGGCTAATCCTCTTCTCCAGGTCTGAGGTTTCTTCTCATTTACATACCCCACGATCAATCTCCTCGCTCTCAACAAAAACATATTCGTTCCTCAGACATCGAATGGACATGCCTGGCTCTGCTCCTCCACCAACACCGAAGCCTACCAATGGCCAGTGGAACTTCAATGCCGGCCTCCCGGTCTCGTATCAGGTTGCCATCGCAGTAGACGCTTTCGTTTTGCTCATTACGATCAGCATCTTGGTGTTGCTTGGGGTGTATATCAAACGCCAGTACACACGGCGGAGGGGCGGCTTGCTGAGGGATCTAGAGTACAGTACAAGTCTGAGCAGCCAGGAAGGTGGAGAGGAGAAGAGGGTAATACGGCAGGGCAGCTTGCGTTTGGCGAATAGCCCCAGGCGAATGACGGGACATGTGAGGTGGACGAGTAGCGTGGCGGGTGAAGACCAGGGCGGGGAGTGGGAGACGGCGGAGGGAAAAGTGGGAGAGTGGAATTACGAGGATAGGGGGGAAGGGAAGGGTGGGGATAATAAGCATGAGGGGGACGAGAGGCCGAAGGCGATACAGTTGAGGGAGGAGGGGTTTGATTCTTTTAGAGGTAATTGATAATACTGCTGGGGGTGTTGGAAGGGTTGGGGAGAAGGCTCAGTGGAAAGAGCAGGCTTGGAGACCAAAATATGTAAAACTTCCACCAAAGGCTAGAGTTAATTCATAATTAGAATGAAATCAATCCATTCCCCATCAAGCTTCGGAGTAACTATGGATGATAAGACAATAATCTGTGAGCAAAATGCCTATAAAATATCTATTCTCTAGGGCAGAAGGTATAAAGCTGGTGAGTCAATCAGTGATAACGAAGTATAATGATTGTCTGGGGCGGGATGTGCCGAATATTCAGAGTTTTAGAAATACCATGGAGCTCTCCGATATTTCCAAGACTCGGATTGTTTGAGTAGTAGGGAAGTGAAGACAGGAAGCTAGCGTTGCCATTCAGAGGCTGAGGGGTTGAGGCAGCCATGGACAATGATACGGGACATATTGCTGCAAATACTAAAGATTTTAGAATCACTGGAGCGATCTTCGGACATATGAATTTATCACACCTACTCACCGCCACCACCCCTTTCCTTCCCAACCTACTGCTAGAATAGCAAAAATAAATTGGCCAATGCGCGTAGTTTGGCATGAGAAACTGGCAAACTGGCTTTTTGTGGACACTTGGAAAATCGAGAATAGTCAGATATTTGAGCTAGACTTAAACATTGAAATCACTGAATATTTGGATTGTCTTGATAATCACATTAGCAGAGAAATTAAGCATATCTTTACAAGCTTTGCTGAGAATTCCTAGGATCAGTCATTCTTTTGCCTTTGCTGACAACTTGACAGCTTGCAATGCAATACATAGGAGACTAGTGTACGCCTAGCATCCACAAAGTGAGAGAGTAGCAATTTAGGTAAACAGAATTTCAGAGTTATCAAATTATGAGAAGCAGCGAACAATTTGTTCTGCTAGACAATGGCCTAGTTTCATCCTCCTTTCTCGGTGCCCATTTCCTCCGCAATTCTGATCAATCCACCAACTGATTCCACGGTCCATCCTCCAGCTTTCAATCCCTTCAAGACTCTCTCTACTTGTTCAGCTGAGTAGGACCTTCTATCATGCATAATGATGATTCCTCCTGGCTTGACCATACTCAGCACGTGAGCGGCATTTACTTTCGGGTTGTGGATTTGAGGGTCATGAGGATATATACTACCCAGCACAGTCTTGTAGCCAAGACCTTTGACCATTTCCACTATCTTCTGGTTAAAGAATCCGGATCCAGGGCGGAAGTATTTGGCATGATTCGAGTTCGCCGGTATCAAAGCCTCCACCTCCTTGATCTGTCTCTCGAGTTCTGATAAGGGCAACTTGAAACTTGGTTCATCAGCCCATGCATGGTTCCCAATCTCGTGGCCCTCATCATGCATCCGTTGCAAGAGGTCATGGTGAGTAGCGATTTGGCCACCGATGATGAAGAACGTCGCTTTGGCGCCATATTCCTTCAGAAGGTCGAGAATCTTCCCAGTCTCGGACGAGGGCGCATCGTCCAAGCTGAGGGCCACCACGCGTTGGGATTTGGGAAGCGGTAGATGGAACAAAACATCTGGATTCCTTTTTTGAAAATAGTTGATGACGAACGTCGGTGGCTTGTAAACGATGTAGGCGATGAGAACGAACACGACCATAAGTGCAACGAGGCTGAGTAGGATCATCTTGCAAAGATTGAAGAGCGGAGACCGTGTCGGTTTGCTAAAGCCGTCGTAGTAATCCTCGTCGACTTGCCGTTCTTCATCATCTATCTTGATATGTTTGGCCGGGGGTTTTGAACCTGGAAGGAGTCCGTTGAAAGCTCCCAAGCCGGGGTTTAACCCGTGACGTTGTGCTCGGCGGAGAAAGAGTAACGGCCCACGCATTGGGATCTTGAAGACAGCCTCTCTGCCGGCAGTATTATTATCTCATGATACCAACTCCGGAATCGTATACCGCGTCAAGAAGAGAGGTTTCGAATTGAGCATATGTGTTATTACGGCAGTAACAACAAGAAGTTGAATGGAGAGGATTAGCAGACAAGACGCTATACCTATTTGGGAACCGAGTAAACTCAAATATAGCGTAAGGGTGCTATACAAAGCCTTAACTAATTATTAAAAGAATAATACTGGTTTATTTTATGTATACTAAGAAATTTTTTATTTAAACTTTATTACACTTCGGTTCCTTGCAACGGTTAGATATAGAACAATAAATTAATTTAGTAGTGCTACTCTGGTTTCGCTGATAAATTCATAGGCACCACTTTTGTATAATACATCAATTGTTGTCGGTTTCATCAGAAACGCGTAGCACGTACGTATTAACCACGTAGTATGCCTGTTGCGTTGGTTGATGATTCTTTTTTGTTCTATGTATTTAGGTGGTGGAGCCCCAATATATGATTGAGGCTCCGCACTAGTGCTATGACTAAGCCATGACTAAGAGGCCTCGTGATTGGTCAAACCAACAATTGTCTTCCAAACGTTGCCCCTCATCTGTGCTTCTAATATCAATCGCTCCCTTTTCTGTTGTGGTGTTTCACTCAGCATCTGATCCCATCCTCATCGAGTCGGCTTCACTCTGGCTACCTTGAGAACTGGCGGTCTCAGGATTGCGGAGAACGTTGTGACATCTAGTAGTGTCCATTTCATGGACTAACACCCCGTGTGACCCTAGCAGAAGGACTGAGCCGAGTTTAACTGCGCAAGTGTAGCCGAGCCAGCTAATGTTGAAGTACATATTCGATGGTATGTCTCATGAGTGCCTCGCACTTGATCTCTCGTTCTAGCACCCTCAAGTATGACTGCTAGTTCTGGGGTAAACGGGTTCTATGCGAACTCTAGTTGCGGCCACGCGAATAATGAGCACAACTACTATACCTGCAAGGCTCATAAATGTCGAGTAAAGTGGAAAATCTGTCAAACCATGAGCCACGACACCGGGTTAACAACGTCGAACAAATACGCTATATGCAAAAAATGTATAGCTCACCCAGGTGGCGGGCCTGATGGGTTTGAAGAGATGTTGGACCTCGCATAGTGGTATAGAAGAAGGTCGTCTTTCGGAATTACAGATGTTGTTTAGGGGTCTTTTTGGGTAGAGATGACTTTCATTATTCAAGTTATATTTATTCTATATCAGAATACCAGCCTGTCATAATTTGTTCCGTTAGCCACACTCTAACAGCTTGTATGCTATTGTCGATATCTCTATCATCACTGCTTGTATCATCAACTTCCTCATCTGATTCATCAAACCCAATCCATGAGTGGCAATATATCTCTTTCTCACCCTTTGGCTAGCCTGAATTCCGCAGCCAGCCAAATATACTACGTGTTGCATTCTCTGACAGCATCTCATCCTTTAAAACCCTCTCGTCTAGTTGATCTATGGAATGACATTCGATCACATTTGCGCTCGAGTCGTTATATTATATATCGACACTAAAGCCTAGATCTTCTAGCTCACTTTCGTTGCGTAAATTCCAGGACTAGCTAATGTATTGCAGATGGTGTCCCGTACATTTCCTGTATTTTCGGACTTCGATCTCAGTATCGCACAATGCTGTGTTTCCGAATGGCTTCCAAGGACAAATAGGAATCCGAGTATAGCCCTCAGTGTCTATAAGAAAAAGCAAACGGCACTCATTTGACCGAGGAATTTCCTGGTCCTCGTGCCTGCATGGATCATCAGATATGAGGCTAACGAATGAATGCGTAGTAGCAGTCCATGCAGCGGCGTGTAGCTCGATTGCTGTTAGCCCTGTTCGGGCCCATTGCAAGATAGGATCTGCCATTCCGCTAACGGCGGCCCCCATCCATAACGCTGCCAGCTTAGGCTGCCGTCTCCCCATAATTATCGCAATGCTTTCAAAATCCCCTATTTTGACTAACGGGTCAATGATTTCTATAATTGGTTGAAACCATGGACCAACAAGGTTGCAAGGGACTTGAGGATCAAAGAAAGAGCCGCAAAGCAGAGCATGCATCCCACGCGTATTACAGCTCAAGGTCATGTAGTAACAAAGTAGCTTGCTTTCTTCCCAAACTGTCCCTTTCTTCTGGTGACCATCGGTAAAGGGGGAGTGAAGCGAACCTGGTGTCGTAGTGCTTTGCGATAATATATTTGGCAATGGGAGCTTCGCGCTTCTAGCACCAAGGAACGGAAAAGTCAGAGCCGCAGCCAGAGCCACGGAGCATTGGCTGTCAACATAGTGACGCATAACAAAGTCAGCGAGATATCTCAAGGCCGCCTCTGAGGATGGTGGAACAAATGGGCCTCTGCAAGAGGTTTCATGGTGTCCTAACCTTCGTATACTAAAGACTTGAGTGGCCGTTATGCATATCGACCATGGGGATCGGTAAAAAGTGGCATTTCGCGTGATTTCTGCACGCCAACCTTCGCCTGGGGCTAAAATCGCGGCCCACCAACGCGCTGCATTATCGTCGACATTTCCGAGATCGATATGCAGTTTATCTGAGGACTTTTTAGCCGGTTTATACGTCCAATTGGCTTCGGCAGCCAAATAAAAAATACGGCCTTCTTGTTGTACAGAGTGTGCCGCAGCGTCGGACTATTGCATCTCTAGCCAGCGGGCTGATAGAATATACGCCCAAGCGAAAGCTAGAATAGCAAGGAAGTTGCCGCTCACGGCAATCCCTCCACCATAAAGCCCAGGCCAATTAGTAAAACGTGAATCATTCACGAAAGAATATGGCGTTGAACGTTGGGTGCCCAGCAATAGCTAATAGGGAATGATCTTATTCTTGAGATCGCAATGCTCCTTTGTTGTCCGCCATGTTGAATGTCCGCTGATGTACAATTCTGATTCCTTAAAACCTCTCTGTTCCAATCGTAACTGTGGTGGTCCGCAGGGTTTGATAAAATCGTTAGCTAGATATGCTGGAACCGTTCCAAGAATGTTTCGGAGCTGGAGGTGGTACGGTTGAAGGCCGTCTTGAAAGTTTGTGTCCTTGGAGTGGGATGACCAAATCTTATAGCTTCTTGCCAGCATGCGCTGGTTATCCATCTGACTGGCTCGAACAATATCTCCCAGCTCACTCATCTGCGTTGCAACGCATTATGGTTAGGATGGTTTATTGTATAAGAATCCGAGTAAAGTACGTACACTTAATGCGGAAAACGAATGCTGAAGCAATGCCAAAAGCAATAGAGGTACAACAAGATGCAACACAAATCGAGGAGGCTTCAAGAAAGTAATATAGCATCGAAGAGTGGCGTTGGAAATTTCTAGAGTTGATCCAGTTGGGTTCCTTTAATACCGCAGCTGCACTCGTGCGGAAGGTAGGGCATTATCAAATATGGCTGTGAAGAGGCTGAAGGATTAACGTGTTCCAGGCCACCAGGCAATAGCGGCCGCTGACATTTCAGCCTCGTTGAGCTGCCTCGGCAATTCGCGCGCCTATAGCAAAGCAAATATTAGCTTGAAGATAGCGGACACGTGATCACTAGTTTATAACGAAGCAAGCGAGCTTAATTTTTCGCATGCCCACTTGGAAATCAATAGCTGGGAGAGGGCACCTGTGTCCCACTCCAGATCCTTGGCGATCGAAACTATAAAGTGAATCTATATCCCGAAGCATAATGCCCTCAATCGCGCTCGGGAAAGAAACCCAATTCAGACTCCATCTTCAGCCACACCCCAGGCACGTGTTAAAACCACCGTGACCTTTGCCCAAGGTTCCTTATCTTTCCACGCCTGTTCTATACGCTCATCCGCTTGTTGTATAATGATGAGCCTGGTGCTCGTATTTTGCTAGAATATATATAATCTTCCTCCATCCACATCTTCTTGCCTGGCCTCGTGCAATCCTTTTGGGTGGACACTTGTTATATCGACAAACTTAATAATACTGAGCTCGCATGTTTAGCTGGTACCAGGATATGACTAGATGAGAACTTCCTCTGCCAGGGTGTTTCAGCAGAAACTAACGCGCGACGTTACTGCCTTCCAGTATATTATATCAAGACCCTTCTCTAAGCCAAGGATAGTAATAGGCGGGTGTTATCTCCTTTCCCTCGATCTCAGCACACGATTCGGCTTCTTGTCAATTGCGCTGCTCGTCCTCCACAAGCCTTCGCTCCTACTATCACATTGTCGCTCCTATTCTGCTTTCTCACTAGCTTCCTTTCGATTACCTTACTCTATTATTCTTGTTCTGCACCTCTTCACCCCTCGGTCTCGAACTAGTAGAGTGGCGGGGCGGTGCCGCCCCCAATAAATGAGTTAGCGGGCCTAGCGCCGACGGCCAGCCACCGGACAAGGCGCCATCCATCTTATCGTATCAATATCCCTTATCTCCATTATTATGTCTTAAACCGAGCCCACATATATTACTGAGATAACTAAATATACGGCCCACAACAATTCCCGCCTGAAATGTTTGTTTGATGGGTTTTTACATTCTTTCTAAGTCCAAGACTATTTAGGACTACTATGTAACACTCAGTTCATAGCCTCCTAGCAGGGCCTTCTTGCCCACATCCTAACTTCCACCATGACTTTGTCCAACCGGTATAGAAATGTAGTTAGCTTTCAAAGCCAGCCCTTTCGCTTCGCTTCTAATCGAAAGTAATAACTCAGGCAGGAGTCTAGACGAGCCGCGCCTACTACGCCCGCCATTATGGAAATGGACGGCCAAGTTTTCTAATGTAGTATAAGTGATCCAATTGTCCTCCGAGGCAACGGCAAGTTCAGTGGAGCCGAAGCCGATGAGGAAGGGTAGATTATTATTATATATAGTGGACTTCTATTAACAAATAATGCAAAAGTTATATAACAAGCTCTTTTAAAAAGTCCTGTGCTAAGACTAAACTAGCCAACGGTCCGGACTAGACTAAACCAAACCTGATTTGCAAAGTAGAGCCTGCCCTGGAATCCATTTGTGTTGGCATCGAAACATGGCATCCGGCCACATGCCTGAAGGAGAAGAAGAAACACGAAATGTACGAGATAGAAGAGAAGAGCCTGGTGAGGGTGACCTTCAAGAATAACACGAATCGGCCGCTGAATTGCGTTGTCCTGACCTGCGGCGCTAAGTTCAGTGTTGACCAGTCCTTCCCAGAGGGGAAGGAGCAACACGTGATTCCGGCCAACGAGTCCTTCAGCTGGTATTTTGGATTCCAAGCGGCGCCAGAGGTCCGTTTTGGTGCCACGCACGACAAAAGCGATGTTGTGGATCGACTGAAGGTCTTCGCTTCACCTGAATCGATCCCTGTTGACGCACTTCAGCTCGCCAGTCTGGATATGATGGAGAAGGCGCAGCTACGCGGGCTTCGAGGCGGCGACTGGTCACAGGATTTGATGCAGCTGTTCACGCAGCTCGATGTTGGGCGAGGAGATGTTGTGGCGCCTTCGACAGCCGGCAAGCCGATGGAGTGGCAGGTAAGGGATGTGTTGTTCCAGGTAAAACCCGGCGTTGAACCGTGGGATTAAATTCAGTACTACAGTACCTCCATACAATGATATACTGCAGTGCAGTATCTGGTTGGTATACTTAATCGGGCAAAGCTGCCAACGCCCCTGAATTAAGCGAGGATAACAGATGTTCTAGTTCAAGAAACTTTCTTTATTACAAATTTAATAACTACTTCAGTAAAATAGTTAAAATAACATTGATAATATAGTATTATATATATAATTAAAATAGTAAAGATTTTTATCAATGTTTACTTAAATTAAAAAAATATTTTACTTGAAATTATATATTAATCTACTAATTAATCGATTAATTAACCAACCAGTTAATCAAATCGTATCAATCCAAGGAACCCGATAATTCGTTAGTTTAAATCAAATCACATTTAATCTATTAATCAGATTAGTAATGGATTAATTTGGTTCCTTTTTCTCGCAGTGTAGATAGTCAAAATTGAGCAATATCTATACAGGTACAGCACTTGTACACACACGTATAGAGTAGCATCTCAAGGCTTAAGCAGGATTCTCGTCGTCAATCTCAAGCAGAATCTGTTCACCGTCCAGCTCAAAGCTCCCATAGTCCCCAAACAGGTCGTCCCCATTCAGCTGGCCAGCAACATCCACATCCACGCCATCCTCGTCCTCGTCGCCGCGGAAGACGAGGGTCGACTTCCACCGGTTCCCCTTTTCCACATAAGCCTCATCCACGTCGCGTGTCGAGAAAAGCGAAAACTGAATCTTGCGATACGCCACCGCATATACATACTCCCCAGGTGCCGAGTACCCAACCTCGTCCTTCGACCCATGCTTTGCCGTAACACTCGCCGAAGCCACGTCGCCATCGATGGGCAACGGCACCCCCGCCGCGGCAGAAACGAGCCACACCGGCGCCTTGGCTTCAACGCCGACCTCGCCGTCTGGCGCGTCCCGTCGACACGCGCGTCTGTTAGCGTCCTCAGCCCGCTGACGAGATATACGCTAGGTGTGTCTCCAGCCAGACGCGCACGCGCGCCTCGCAACACACTTCGCGGAAGTAGCCGCTTGCGTCGGCTAGTTCCTCGGCGACGAGCAGGGCTGAAGACACCGTCGCTGAGGTGGATTTCGAGGCCGATGGCGTGAGCGAGAGGATGCTGGCGAGGGTGACTCCGAACCGAGTATTGCGCGTGCGCTCGACAACTTCTTTGAAGTCCTTGAAGGTACTGGTGACGACTTGTGAGGGCGGGATGGTTTCGTCGCTGCCAGATACTTCTTCTGCGATAGCTCCCTGTTTCGCGGAGAGGAGGGAGGGGCGGCACGGCTCGCTGGTGGGGTATTTGGGGTCGGGGATCAACTGGCCCAGCCGGATTGATGAGCGTGGGATT
The DNA here is from genome assembly GCA_037952635.1 of Bryoglossum gracile. NCBI lineage: Eukaryota > Fungi > Ascomycota > Leotiomycetes > Helotiales > Bryoglossaceae > Bryoglossum > Bryoglossum gracile. Next base: position 59,871 of record JAPZPB010000166.1, on the reverse strand, counting down.
GGGGTGTTGAGAAGCAGGCTGCAGGACGACGCCATTGTTACTTGTCTGGCAAAGTGTTGTACAGTAGGAGAGGCAGCGAGAGTCTCGAAGATATCGAGACTCACTCGTACTGTAGGAAACTCGTCGACCAAGTCTTGGCGGCGTTCTCCTTTCTGCTATCAGGCTCCCGGCTCTGCTGCCTAACTGCTGCTGCTAATTCCCGCATATGTCGACTTTGGAGCATAAGCTTCGGGGAGGGCGTGAGGGCGGGATATTACTCGAGAGAAACACCGAGTAATACAGTACTATACCGCCATGAATGTTTGTAAATCCAATGGTAAAGTCCCGGTATTTTGATGGTATGGTTTCAAGTAGAAATACTGTGGTCGCAAGGTATTACGCGGAGCCGGTTGGATAAACGTAAGTATCTCCTGATAAAACGGTCTTCTAGCTAGTTGAGTGCTAGAATCTGGCTAAGCCCTTGGGATGTGTAAACATTCAGGAGGGGTATATAGTAGCAACATTTGCCGAGAATAATGGTACAGATATGTGCCCTCGACAGCGCTACTATATCTAAGGTGTTCAGCTATGCTGATCCCTGCCTCCGTTCTGCAAGCCACGACGACATCGACATGATAAGTGTTTTGGGCCCCGCAATTCAAAATCCATTCGGCATGCAAGTCTACCCGAGTGCATGCACCATGGACCAAGGTTCAATTCTTGGGGCTGAAAGGGAAAAAGGCGCGAGTGGAAATATTACCTATGGGATCTGAAGCAAGGTCGGGCTGCAATTCCAGACAATACTTAACATCCAATTGTTGAGATTTTCCCAAATAAGTGAGGTCTGTCTAAATGTCTTTTCGATCGACGGACTTACTTCCTCCCGGCCATATTAATCCGCCGAGGATTCTGGTAAATCCAGCTATTCAAGGGGTTCTTAACCAATAAAATCTCCTTCAAGTAATTAACCAAGCTGGTATCATAAGTCTGATAACAATTACTTATTAAAGTAATTATAATATTATATTTAATAGAATAAAATAATTAATATAATCTTAGTACTTACAATTATATATTCTTTTTATTTATTCTTTTATAAAATAATTAAGAAGAAACAATTAATTAATATCAGCTATTAATAATATTTTAATAAATTATAATAATATCTCTTAAAAAATATCTTATCTAAATAGTGTTATAAAGTATATCATTAGAAATACTGTGGAATTTATTATGTCTTAAAATACCGGAAGTAATACGGAAGTAATACTAATGGAAATAGTGGGTAGGGAAAAGTGAGAGCGGGAGACGGGAGTGGAGTCGAGGAGGCTGAGAGGGTAGGGAAGAAGAGGGGCTGGTCTTGGGGGTTTTCGGTTTTACTCAATATTCAAGAATAAGCAGTAAACTTCAATTCCATAAGAGGAGAGAGCCTCTCAAGCAATAGGTTATGAGGGTGATTTTATTCATTGCCCGAGTTGTAGAGGGTCCTAGTAGCACTTCGTTGTTGAATTTCACACCCCTCAACTTCGTCATCATCGTCTGTATCTTTTCTTGTCACTCTCTTGTATCCATGAACCTTGTACTCATATGTCTCCACGTTTACTTACTTCCCACCCTCTACGCAATTTCACAACGTGGCGTCAGGAAAAGAAGCAGGCGCTACAATAACGCCGTTTATTAGCTACTTGCGCCTCTCGACTCGGCTGAGAAGGTGGTCAAGCAGTGTGCTGTATTTGCAAACAATTTTTAAATCTATGAATCCTTATATTTTTTACTCTTCAAATTGACGCATGTGATCTCGAAAGCTATTGGGTGTGAGGTTTGAGTATCTTAAAATACAAAATACCATGCTTCCAACAGTTCAAATCCTTTCCGACAGTCATGGAACGACGATCCTCATTAATCAGACAGACCCTTCAGCGCATTTTACTATCGATTCCTTGAGCCAGGGTAGGATCTCCTCGCCCCAAAATGGGCGCATCTTGTAGAGACCGAGCTTTTCTGGCATTGATTCAATCGCTTCTGCCAGTGCAGGCCCATCACCTTCTTGACGAATCTGGTCCAGAGGCGTCATGTAACTCCGAACACAGAAAATGATAGCTCGAGAACGTGGTAGACAGGTCAGAGTCTGATGCTCAACACGCAAGAAGCACTGATCGAAGTCGGGGTGGAACTTGTCGTCGCCGACTTGCTGCTCTCTATCTGGATAGTAGTTGTTGCCATCGATACGGAAGAGGTCAATACCATCGACCTGAAGACTCCACTATAAAAGCCAAATGATTAGCTAGAGAAAAATAGGAGCTGCCAAGGCATGGTGGTAGCAAATGCTTACGTTCATACGTCCAATAAATTGGCCGGGTTCCATCCTTGCGAAATACCTGTCAACACTGCGACCCAGCTTTTCTTCGTATCCTGCCACGGGTTGATGAATCTCACGTACGGACTCTCCAACTCTTGCTGGACTGAGAAAGCCACCAGGAAAGCAAGCAATATAACCTTGAAGTCTGAACTGTCCATCTATATCATCCGGACACATGATGTAGAAGTCCTCTTCGACATTGACTCCAAGGAGCTCAAGCATCTTTTCGGGCGTTAAATTTGATGTAGTGAGTGGGTATGTAGTTCCGGTAGCAGTGTTATGTACCAGGTCTCCCACTACCTTGAACATGGTGGGGTATCGTTGCGGCAGGTAGTGGATCATAATCTGGTCGTAGAGCTCCTCAATGGCCGGGTTGACTAGAGGGCCGGTGCCGATGGTGAACTCAGGTTTATTCTGAATCAGTTGTTTTCTTTCACCAATACGACTGAGGTAACCTTGATCAATACGGATCCAATCATCTCGTGGATGTTTGACAATGCCTGGTTTCATAAGCAGGAAGTAATTAAAATGGGTTCTGGAGTTTTACCCATGGTAATATGTCCCTGAGTTTTGAATGGACGATATTTTATTGGGGCAACCTTTTTGAAGTTGAAGTCTAAGAGCGGTACTACTGGATCTTTCTTGACCTGGGTAGATATTAGTCTAGCATCGAAGGGAAATTAGTTTCATATCTTGAGATACTCACGGCGGGAGTAAAACCATCTTTGGAAGCCCATCGACAACGACGGTACCAGATCAATGTGAGAAGGATTGGTACTGCGGCTAAAAAGGCCTCTGGTTGGGTAATAATGTGGAAAGAAAACATGCTTAGCAGAGAGAGGCAGCCTTTTGGAGATTAGTATCTAACAGCTTTAAGAATATACTCCTGCTTTATAGAAATCCTTCGTTTCATCAGGTGTATATGGTATGATGGAGAATCTCAATACAAAGTCTGGTATTTATGAAAGGACTTACCCTGTATGTTTAGTTTCAAATAATGGGTCCATAAGTATATTCAGTCCGCATGACCTTAATAAATCATTGTTAATTCATGCAGCAGAGATTTTCTACCTTGAATATAAAACAATCTAGCTACTCGCCTTTTTTCTAGTCTAGAACTCGCAGGGCCTTTCATTTTATTGTGGCCTTTTGATTGAATTCCCTTTTTATTACTGGTTCCTTACCCTAGCATTTCCGCAGAAATCCTCCAAAATTCTCCGAAAGATGCCGCCTTGAAGTGAGAATTTTAACTCTTCTGTGTTTAATTTGACTCGTGTTAGGTTTATTATTGCTTTCGTATACCGCAAATCGCTTCCACATATACCTCGAGCGAATTATTTGTTCTCTTCAACTCCTAGCTAGTACAAGTCAAGCGCGCTAGTGGGTATTGGGGGCATAGGGCGTGGAATACGGAACCATTTGTGGGGTGGCAGTGGTAGTAGTAGTAGCAGTGGTAGTAGTAGTGGCAATTTCATTTAGGGATTTAAGACGCTAGAGGCCAGCTCTTTTAAAATGGGGGGTAATAAGACGCCGGCTCCGCTCTCGGCGCTCCTGGGTTAAGTATATGGTCATGGCTCTAGCTAAGGCTCATAGCTCATGGCTCGTGGCTCTATTAGTCATGTGCTCTTAAGCCTCTTGCCAAGGCGCTAGCTAAGAGGCCACGTACGTTTACTTGTATATATATTCATTAGACCTCCTTTCTATAGCTCTATAGTTTTGAATCCTCGAATAGGTTGTGGAATTGCTCCTGCCGTCTCAATTTTAATAATTCATAATAATTTATAATAATTTATATATATTATATTTATTAGCTATAAATTAATATCTTAATATATAGTGTATTTGCTCAAAGGTTTTCTACGTAAGTAGCACTAGTGTATATACCACGGGTGCTAAGGTTCTTTTTTTTTTACTTAGATCTTTTAATATATATAAAATATATAACTTTAATATAATAAATTACCTAAACCTTAGTAATATTAGCATATATCAGCTAGGAGCCTAAGGCTCACTAACTAACGGGTTAGGCAAAGAACCCTTAGTAATAACTTAGATAAGTTATATAATAAGCATAAGTCTAAAGGTTTAAAAGTCTTAAAATATCCTTAAGTCCCTAGGGGTCTTAAAGTCCCCCTAAGTTTAGAGCAAGAAAGTTTTATATAAATAAAGTAGTTTCTTTAGTAGATAGAAGCTTTATACTTAACTTAAATTAATTATCTTAACTTATAATTGGTAGCCTTCGATAGACTTTAAAGCTATTTTCTTTTACTATAACTTGCCTTACTAAATAAACCCCGACGAAGTCGATTCGTTATACTTTCTACTTAAGTTCGAATAGCCTGACTATTCCAATTTAACAATATATATAGAGAAAACTTATATATAAAGTTTTAAGTAGATATATGAATGTTTCGTTGAGTTATAAAGGTGGTTGGAATAGTGGTGCACGGACTTAGAAAACCTCCTGGGCACTAATTATCTTCGCAGAGCCACAAATAATATGCTTCAATGACTCACCGCGAAAATGACGCTGTAACATAAGCCATATAAATCTGGGGTTCATCCGCATTAGCACAACTCGCGCGTCCCCAAAGTTAAAGATGACCTGCATAGCGCTGCTCGGGCAGTCGGACTGCCTAAATAAATAACTTTAAACATTGGATCCAGAACCCTATATGTGCGATACCGGCCCCTTTTCAAACCACATTACGAATTTTCAAGTCTTCTACTCAATTCCTGATTACCATGACCTATTGCACGATATCCTGCTCTCTTACATGACTCGAATAGTCAGCATAATTTTCACATCCATTAGGAATATTTATAGTGGATACTCAATGGCTGACCGGCAGTTGAATTTTAAGTACGAGTATATTGAAATTATGCATTTCAGCGAGAGTATAAGCAGCTGCAAAATTCCGGTATTGCTCTTTGGTATCAACTCATTACCTTTCCCTCAGGCAAAAGAACATCTACAGAGTAACTTGTTAAACGAGTCGTCTCTGTTAACACACCCAAAATGTTTTCAAAGCCAGCTACCCAAGTCACCACGATCAATTTCGCAGCCGAGACAAGCATTGAAGATCTATCATCACCAGCAGGAAGAATATGGTTGGAGGCTTTGAAAACTTTGTCTCGTCAGACTGGCTTCCAGCGAGGGTTCTGGGGCAGAGAAACAGAGTCTCCAAACCTTGTACAGCTTCTTATTGGTCAGTAATGTGTTAATGAAGTGCTGATCCCGTTGAGATGTCTTATTACCATAAGATTATGGCCCTATTATTTTCCAGTCGTAATCGAAACGGCTAACAATCAGATTCGGCAGATTGGGATTCTGGAACTGCATATCTTAACTTCCAAGCTAGCTCTGCCTTCACCGCACTCACCAAGTCCCTCGAGTGCCTCCTCAATGGGCCTACAGTCACCTATCACGCAAACATTGTTTCTCACCCACCAAACATCGTCTCTCGCGCAGCATGCACTGAAATTGCGACGTTCTATCATACCACCCCTGAGCTAGTGTCTAGCTCTCAGAAGTTTATGGATGCTATAAATGGGCAGGCTGATGGATACGTTGGTGGGGCGGTTGGACCAATCGTAGAGAGAATTGAGGCCCGCGGTTCAGCAGAGGGAAAAGGTCTGGGACAGGCAGTTCTTTTGCTGTTGGGATGGGACACAAAAGAGCAGCATATGACATTCAGAGATTCCAAGATTTTCAAGGACAGCGTGCATTTTGTGCGAGTCGGGATGCTTGGTGTTGAAATGCACGTAAGTTATTCTTGCACTCTTGATTTTCTATCGATCGAAGTTAACCTTAAACCGTAGCATGTGAATTTCGAGCCTTTTGGTTTATCTATTGATTTAGTATGATGGAGCGCACAAGACAAACAGCCTTCGACGCGAAGCCCAAGCAAATACCATATAAGCCCTGTATTGTAGACAGAATCTGACGTGTTCTGCCCACCAAACAAGAATTAGGGATTAAATGAATTAAATAATTTCACAGCAACATCAATCCTTCAGAGAGTTATATGTGTATATGAAGTAAAGATCCAAGATTGAGTATGAAGTAATTTAACTCCACCTACTTAACCTTTTCGACGTGCACCTTTTGCCGAGTCTTGAGGTGCTTTCGTATGCACTATCCTAATGAAGCCAAAGCATCTTACTCTTACTATTCATGAGATATTAATTTCATTGAGATTTGGAAATTGTTATTACGAACAACAGGTTGGCTGTCATTTTAGCAAGATTACTGTTTTCTGGTGATAATTGGGATGCAAAAGAACTAGAAAGTGAGAGCTGGCATGAAACAAAACCATCACACTTTCCGTTTCAATATAGGCCCTGTGCTTGCTATCCTCGATGCAATGACAAAAGATAATCCCACAGCCAGCGATATTCCAGCAAAGATTTGCGCATAAACATACTTCCCATCGTTTTTCTCGACTAGCAATCCCGCAAGTGGAGGTCCAGTCATTACTGCAAATGCAATGATGCTAAATACCATCCCCATCCTCGTGCCAACCTTACTCATATCCGGCGTTAGGCTCGACAGCGTATTTGGGAGTAGCCCTTGCACTCCGGCGGCGAAGATGCCATAGAAAGCTGCGAAGATATATAAAGTACTGGTGGTGGTTACGCTGATCCAACCGAATGTGAGAATACAAGTGATTGCCGCCGCTGGAATAATCGTGTTGACTGGTCCAAGGTAACGATCTGCAATGATTCCAGGAATCACGCGGCCAAGAACGCCTCCGCTGTTAACCACAATCACGACATTGATGGATTTGCTGTAGGTAAAGCCGATAATATCTCGAGCAAAGGAACCAATCTATTGAAATTAGGTTACATGCACGAGAGAATTTAGGGGTGCTTACGAAGTAAGATGCGATGTACAGTCCCCAAAATGTCTTCGATTATCTTGTCAGTAATGTTATCGTGACGATGGGCCATGAGCTTACAAAAAACATGCCGATTGCAAATAAAAGATAGGGCAGTTCTTGAAATGCCGACCAATCCAGCAGAGCACCCGTTTTGCGAGGTGCAAGTCTCTGTCTAAAGAAAGCGAAAGCTATAAGTAGTAGAACCATTTGAAGAAAGGCTATCGATCTCATCGTCCATGCGAAACCCACTCGTGGAAGCAATTGCTGTATCATTAGTGGGTATATCACCCCGCCAGTTGCACTACCACTAGCACCAAGAGCGAGAGCCAAACCTCTCTTCTTCATAAAATATGTTGCTATGAGGGCCATTGCAGGACAGAAAACGAGCCCATTCCTATCATATCTATCAGCAACATTCATTGGAGGAAATTTTAGAACCAACCCGATTCCCATGCAAATACCTTGGGAGAGAATAAGCTGCCAATATTTGGTAGACAGAGACGTCATAAAAATGCCAAATACCAAGAGTATACTTCCAATGGAGAACACCTGTCGAAACAAGCCTCTGTCGGTCATACGCCCAGCGAAGGTACTCAGAAAGAATGAAAGAAAGATTTGGATGGAGCCAACCTAACATTAAATCAGTAGTTTTGAAAAATCAAAAATCTAGAAGCTTTACCCAAGAGATGTCTGACGGCGCACGATTGAGTGCAGATTCGTAATAGGTCTGGAAAACACCAAATGAATTTATGAAACCCCTGAGAATGAATCAGCAGCTGCTTGGTTTCGAAAGCTTGTTCTACCTCATTACCAGGTATTGAGAATGACAATGTGACATAAGGCGACTTTGCTTTCGTCAGCATGTTTCTCCATAAAGAAACAGACGCTATTAACAGGGAGAGAAAAAACTAAATCCGAAGAAGCCTTATCCCCAAGTACTCCTCCGCGGATATATCAATGGGGAATTTTGAAATCCTCTATTGCACATGCAATAATGCACGAAATGATCCCAATAAATCATTGAAAATGATTATTTTAAAGTTACCTTGCGTCCATGCAGTTATTCCCCCATCCGGAGGCCCAGGATCTCTCACAGATGTCCTCGAGGTAAGCCTGGCCAGAACTCGCTTCTGGATGCTTCCATCTTGCGAAATTGTATGGATATCGTCAACAGATGAAATGGTAGCATTCTCTCTTTTTACGGTTTCTAATACGTCATCACGCTGAAGTGATTCGTGATGCTTATTAGAGGTCCGGACGAGTTGGCTAGATGTTCCATCGGCGCTCTTGCGTGAAGGGAGTGACATAGGGATGTTTCAGAGCAGGAAGTTTCAAGCTGGCTGGTAAAAGGATGTAAAAGTAATAAAACAGACGCGTTTTGAGACGTGGTAGAGAATGCGGGAGGATATGAAGTATTCTTTACAAGTCGACAATGTATTGACAGTCTAACATTAGGAGCGGCTCGAGATAGAAGAACCGGTGGCTACATAGATAGTTATATAATCTCATACTGGGACTCCACTCTTTACAATGCTATGAAAATTAAGCGAGGAGGCGCCGATGTCGCAGGAACTACGAAGGTTATTATTGAGAAGGTCCCGTGGTTCTGAAAGCCCAGGAGCTAGGTATCTTTATTTATGGACTCGCTAAAAAATAGCGGCAAGTAGAGCTCGGAAAGTGGATTTTATACATTTTCTGGACGCGGAAAATAGTCAGTCAATATTGAGACTGTGATTCAGAAGTCTAGATAGTAGCCCTCGACAGAATAATATGGTAGATTATTGTGTAAATTAGTATTAACTCTAAATATAATAGAAACTAGAGGCTTGGATAGAATTTCTGATTTATTTAGAGCACTTTAAACCTATGGATACTATGTATCTGGAAAATTGGGTGTGTCTGAATCCTTCCTAGAAATAGGGGCAAATAATACAACAGTCTTTATATACCTAAAGCAGCCTATCTTGCAAGACAAAAGCTGGTAGAATTTACAACGTTGCGCGTTTTCACTCGAATACAAACTATTAAATAATATAATAAACATCAATTACTATAACTGATTAATTTTTTCATTTCGGTTTATATAATTTACAGCTTTAAGTTCTCTTGAGTAAGAGAGAACTATTAGTAAATAAAGATAGGAAATTGCATAGAAAGAGGGTATTCAAAGATAACGCCTTATATGATTTTATGCCGATACTCAACCATCAGTCCCCAACTTTAACTTCCATTATTTTTTAGCAATCTTTCTTTCCTCCTTCCATTATTATCGCACCCCACTTATCTTTCTAACCTATTACACCTCCAACCTCTTCTGCAACCTAACCACTCAACCCTCTACTAAACTTCTACAAAGCACCACTAGCAAACTCAAACCCACTCCCCTGCTCCTCCCCTTATGCTCCCCACCCACCGCGTCCTTAATCCCCTTCCATAAATCTCCCCACTCCAAATCGTCACTTTTCTTCCCTTTGTCATAACCTTACCTATTCAAAAGTGAGCACCTCTCTAACAAACCGCCAAACCTGACGCCATTGGGGAGATGGTGGACTGCATGACAAAGGAGCGCTCTTTGGTAACCTGGTTGTTGTCCTGGCTGGGTATAAGGAAGACATGGAGAGCCTGATGCGGTGGAATCGTGGCCTGCGGAGTCGCTTCGCTACGCATGTTGACTTCAGGCCCATTAGGGCGCCGGATGCCCTGGCTCTTTTGCAGACGCACTTAAGCAAAGTGGATATCTTGTTAGGAGGGATCGACCCGGGCCCAAAGTCCTGGTCACGAGAAACGGTTCTAAGCACGCTTTCGAAGCTGGCGAAGGCGAAGTCGTGGGCGAACGGTAGGGATGTGATCGCCATTTCCCGGATTATCATTAAGCAGGTATACACCGACAAAGAGCGATGTAAGGAGATCCATTTTCTTGAGGACCAGGGCACGGCAAAGAGCAGTATAAGGAAGTCTCCTCTCTTGAGGACCCGGACACCGACGAAAAACCGGGGCCGGAAACGGGGTGGGCAAGAAGAACCGAAAGAAAATACTGTTTCACGCCGATGATCTCACGCCGTTGATGAACAGAATGTTGAATGAGGCCAGAATGGAAGATGAGGAAATGGGGAAGGATCCCAAGGAAAAAAGAAGTAGTGAGAAGAAGGGGCATAGGGATGAAGACGACAACGGAAATCCATTAAAAGTTCCAAAGGAGTCTTCAAAGGCAGACTCGTAGGGAAATCCCCGCCCACCAGAGAGGTTGCCCGAGGAGAATCGGCTAACAGAGATTAACACAGGGACGACTCCGATTCCGAGGAAAAGCTCACAAAATCCCTAGCCGAAGCACGCAACCTTGACGAGGTCGAGTTGCATGGGTACAACTCTATAACTGACTTTCTGGATGAAGAATTCTTCAAGCGCGTCCTCTTCAGCCTCTCCCGTTACAAACCCCTCAACGAAAAGGACGAGAAAAGGCTGGAGAAGTTGGTAAATGAGATGATGAAGCTGGGCGACATGAGCTGGGGAGGCGAAGACTCCGCCATAGCCGGGGGTCTGTACCTTAAAGCTATGCTGTGCTGGTCCCGCTTTTTCTTTCACGGAGACAGCAAGGGCCAGACGGACGCAAGACATTATCTAGAGCAGGCACTGCAGCTGGCGCGGCGCGCTGTCGATGTCGTACCCCCTGACTCGACGGACGGTGCTGAGGTGCGCAACTTGCTCTCCGAGATCTTATTTTTCTTGTGCACGGAAGGACGAGATCCGGAAGGGGCCGAAGCAGGAGTTTGGATCGACGCCGCTGTCGAAGCTACAAGAGAAGCGCGGGATGCCAGCGCGTTGTTACTTCTCGACGACTCGAAACGAGACATTAACGCAAGGCTAGGCAAGTTGCTAAAGAAGCAGTATGAGATGACTCGGGATATGAAAGATCTGGATGAAGCCATAGAGAGCATGAAGCTATCGCTGGACACATCTCGCACGGACGAGGAGCAGTTACCAGATCGACTGCAAGTGATTATTGATCTGTATTATGACAAGATCCTCGGAGTCGGTAAGCGAGAAGTCACTGATGACGAGATGAACGGTGGGATCGACTGCGTTATGCAGTGGCTGGAGCTTGTGGACGACGGCTCGGTTGCACGTATGCGCAATTTGGCAATAGCAGGCCGGTTTACCGCCTGGCGTTTATGAAAAGTGGTGATGATAATCCCGACGATATCAACCGCGCCATAGATCTCCAGAGGGAGGGTTTATCCCTCGCAGGGCTGGATATGACGAATAGCAGCCGCCGGCACTTTCGAAAGGAGCTCCTCGGCGACTGCGCCAGCACGCTCGTGTCCCGATTCCGAGCGGCGGGTTCTATGCGAGACCTTGACGAGGCAGTCAAGTTGGCTATCGAAGGCCAAGAAATGGCGGATACCGCAAAGGGATGGAAGTGCATGTTGGCCCTGCTCCGGGCGCGTGATGCTAAGTACGAAATGACACTGGACGAAGCCGAGCTCGAAGCCGGCCTGCAAGAAGCTAAGGCCGTGTTAGACGCAGAGGACTTGAGCAAGGAGGCTAAAGCCTCGATGCTAGAGGTTCTTTGCGACATATATACGAACCGCTTTCGTATGAATTCCAACGAGGAGGACATCGATAAGGCTATCGAGTACCGGGAGAGAGCCGTTAAGATGTATCCGGACGAGCTTACCTTCGCTACCAATCTCGGCGTGGCCAGGATCCTGAGATGGGAGAGAACACCGAAAGCCGCCGATTTCCAGAAGGCTATGGCCGTCGTGGTAAAGGCAAGCATGGCAGGAGGTGGAATTTGGAATAAAAACATTGCCCATATAGTCAAGACATCGCTGCTCCGGATGTACCGGCGTCAAGAGAAGCCTGTGCATCTCGACTACGCTGTGCAGGCAGCCCGGACGGCGGCAAGGAGGACGCCGAAACAACATTGGCAGTATGAGATGCTAGCATGTGACTTGGCCGAGACGATTCGAATAAAGAAAAGTTCGCCAGTGACCTGGACGAGGCGATTCGGGTGTCTGAGGAGTCTATTAAGCAGCGCATGACCAATGCTTACTACAGATCGGTCAGCCTGCAAAACTTGGGGTTGTTATTCCACCGCAAGTATGAAGCCAGCGGAGCAGACGACAAAAGCGCCCACGCCTCCGCCCTGAACAATGGAACTACGGGAACGCAGACACGGCTGCGCGAATCAAGTGCGCGAGGGCAGCTGCGAAGCTGCTCGAGATTCATGGTCAATGGCGCGACGCAGCCGATATTCTGACCGAGTGCGTGCGTATGTTACCGCGTGTGACGGGGCTTGCGTCGGGAGACCCAAATCAGCAGCACGTTATGGCACGATATGGCGGTCTTGCTTCGGCGTGCGTCGAGGCTTTGATGAACGCCGCCGACCAGAAGCAAGTAGGAGAAGATGACACAATAACGGCGACCAGCACCGCCAAAAACGAGGATATTGAGGCTCCATACGGTGCCTTAGCCGCCCTGCGGTACCTCGAACTCGGCCGCTCCGTCATCTCTTGTCTCTCACTCGAGCAGAGCATCGAAGTTGACCTCCTCAGACAGCAAAACAATAGCCTAGCCGACGAATACTTCGAAGCGCGAACAAAACTCTACACCTTCGCCGACACGCTCCGTGACCACAATGAGGACCCCACAACCATTTCACCGATGCTTGCGGGTAAATACAAGCGACAGGTGCAAATCGAAGATGAGTACGAGGCCATCTGTGAGCGGATCCGCGAGAAGGATGGGTTCCGCAACTTCCTACTCCCACCACGGATCGCCGAGATCCAAGCCGCAGCCAGAGAGGGCATGATTGTCGTGATCAGCGTGGGCGAACGGCGAGCGATGCGTTTCTGATCACGAAAGATGGCGTGACGGAGAAACTGTTAGACGGCGTGGATGAGAAGACGGTCGCTCGGGAAAAGGGGCGACAGATGCCGCAGATGCTGGGTTGGATATGGCAGAATGTCGCGTCGCCGATCTTGCAGATGCTTCCAGCCATCAAGAATGGCCGCTGGCCACGCGTGTGGTGGGTGCTCACCGGACCGCTCACGGGAGTCCCAATCCACGCGGCGGGTTACTGCAGCTCTGAATCCCCTCAACGAGAACATGGCTCTAGCCGGGACTCGGTGCTGGACCGCGTTATGTCCTCATAAGCAACATCCGTCATGGCTCTCCTGTACGGCCGACGCGTCATGAAACCACTTGTAGCAAAGCCCACCACCACCGTGCCCGGACAACCAAGCAACAGCGCAAAGCTGTACGAAGCCGTCCTCGTTTCGATGGGCGTGACGCCAGGCAAGGAATACCCTGACCTTCCCAACGCTGACAACGAGGTACTCGCAGTCGAAGCCCAGATACGCGCCCGCTATCTCTCATTCAAGCCCGTCACTCTCAAGGACAAGACCCAATCCGCCTGCCTGGCCGCCCTGCAGCGCAGCAGCATCTTCCACTTCGCGGGACACGGCAAGGTCGACAAGCGCGTCCCGTCGCGCAGTACACTGCTCCGTTCGGACCACGAGACGAGGCCGCTGACCATGGAAGCGGTGCGCGACGCTCGCGGCACGACGCCCAAGGACAAGGAGGAGGACACGCCTTTGTTCCTCGCGTACCTGTCCGCCTGCTCGACAGGCGCCGTGGGTAACCCGGACTTGGTGGACGAGGCGATTCTTCTCGTCGCGGGAATGCAGCTTGCGCGGTTCCGCCACGTTGTCGGCACGCTGTGGGAGGTGTCGGATTGGTACTGCGTGCAGGTCGCGGTGAAGTGCTATAAGTTCCTGCCTGAGGCGGTGGTTATTGGTGACGATGATGTGTGTCGGGCGCTGCATGAGGCGATACGAGAAGTGAGAGATGGAAAATTTGAACAAAACCTGTTCCCAGGAGATGTGAGAGGCGTCGCGGAGGGCCTGGGTGGTTTGCCTCACGAGGAAGAGGGTCGGCGGCTTGACATGGAAGCGGCTAGTGCACGTGACCATGCAGGGGTTGGAGATCCCGTGAGTGACGCTCGCGGATTCAGGACCAAGTCGATTCGGGATTGGCATCGCTCCCTCAGGATTTATTGCGCAATCGCAGTCATTTCTGCGGCATAACATGGCTGACATTCACCGGTGGGCGCCATATATTCATTATGGTCTTTAAGCCAAGGTCAAGTAAATGCGTATCTTTGGCTTGTTAGTCATAGTGTAGGGGTGGGTAGGCAGGCAGTGGCTGGCTCGCCTGAACCACCAATTCGCGAGATTTGCTTACAGCAAGCAGTTGAGCAAGTAGTAGAGCAAAGTTATTACCTAGTGCTTACTGGTCATTGTACCTCGAACCTGTCCCTGGAGGGTTAACTTTCCAGTATTGTACAGTACCCTTAAAGTTAAGGCACTCATCAGGCAGAAACCATAACTAAAAGTTTATCTCTGTTTACTCCTGTAGTCTTCTCAGAAACATAACAAATTCCAAACTCACCATCAATATATTCACCAAAAGCACTATCATTTGAACAATTCAAAATGGGAGCTGGATCTGAACCAACTACCATGACTGGAGCAAATCCATCTCGGCCCAATTCCCAAAACGATGATTCAACAGCCATAAGTGGGGAGCCACTGGACACACTGGACTTGGCAGTTGCTACAACGAGGCCCAGCGGCCTCCGTTTATTTGCAATTATGACTGGTTTATGCGTAAGTTTGAAGACCACAACTTGACACAGTTACCGCGACTTACTTCAAGAATCCATACAGTCCGCGGTGTTCGTTGCAGCCCTGAACCAAACTACAGTCGCAACGGCCATTCCTTCAATCTGTACTGGGTTGAACTCCACGTCTGGCTACTCTTGGATTAGTGCTGCCTACCTGTTGTCAAATGCTATCGCTGCTCCAATATGGTCCAAACTGTCAGACATCTGGGGTCGGAAGGTCATCCTGCTCGCCGCAGTGACTATATACTTCTTCACCTCAATCATCTGTGCAGCTTCGCAAAGTATGCAAATGTTGATTTTCGGTCGTGCTTTTCAAGGGGCTGCTGGTGGTGGGCTGATTCAGATCGTATACGCTACTATCTCCGATCTCTTCAGCATGAGGACCAGGACTTTCTACTTGGGCCTTCTTCAGATCGTGTGGGCGACAGCCGGAGGCGTGGGTCCAATTGCTGGAGGGTCACTCGCAGAATTTGCCTCTTGGAGATATATTTTCTGGATAAACTTGCCTATTACTGGAGTTGCATTCATTCTGTTGTTCTTTTTCTTGGATGTTCATAACCCCAAGACTAAACTGGTTCCCGGACTCAAAGCCGTGGACTGGTATGGAAGCTTGTGTCTGTTGAGTTTTATGGTTACTTTACTTGTCGGTCTCAACTTTGGTGGCATCTCGTTTTCTTGGAGCTCCCCAGTGGTCATTTGCTTGCTTGTATCAGGGGTTGTCATGATTTTTATTTTTGTGTTGTTTGAAAAGCGAGCTCGGTATCCCCTGATGCCTCTCGGGCTTTTCCGTCATAAATCTAATGTAGCGGCCCTTGTAATTGGATTTATGCACGATTGGGTAAGCGGCGTGCACCTTATTTGAGACAGAAATGGGTGCTAATTATGTATCACTCAGGCTGTCTTCACGACAGAGTTCTATCTTCCCTTGTTCTTTCAATCTGTCAAGGGGAAGTCGCCTCTCCAGTCTGGCCTCCTCATAATACCTATTACTTTTACTCAAGCACTGGTGGGTATGACAGCCGGCCTCATCGTACACCGAACCGGCCGATACGTGGAAGTCATCTGGGTCGGTGTTGCACTTCTGGTCCTGGGTAATGGTCTCTACATCAACCTCGTCGCTACGTCTTCACTCGGAAAGATCATCGCATTCGAGATCGTTGCTGCAACTGGAGCTGGTTTGCTCTTCCAGTCGCCTCTTATTGCACTTCAGTCCCACGTATCTCCGAAGGAAACCGCTACAGCAACTGCTACCCTAGGGCTTGTTAGAAATCTCTCGACATCTTTGTCAATCGTTGTTGGAGGCGTTGTGTTCTCAAATGGAATGGACTCGGAAGCTCCTTCTTTACTGCGAAAAGGCTTGACAAAGGGCCTGACCGATAAGTTCTCAGGCCACTCCGCCGCAGCGAATGCAATGCTGGTTAGCATAATCCCAGATTTGATGCAGCAAGGTGCAGTCAAGGAAGCGTACGCCGAGTCATTGAAAGGTGTATGGATTCTTTCTACTTGCATTTGTGCCTGTGCAGTTATTGCAAGTGGATTTGTTGCTAGACAGGTTTTGAGCAAGGTGCATGTGGAGGTCAGGACTGGTCTTGAGAAGCATATAGATGAGGGGTTTCCATTGAGAAATAATGCAGTGGCATGAAGCCCCAGTGCTCTTTTAGTACTTGACAAGGTTCCAAGTGAGGAACTTAGGTAAATAGATCAGCGTTTCGGTTTCCTTGGATGTGCTAGGGTTGAAAAGTGTTTGTAGGCAAGGGAATAGTGGAGGATTTAGAACTACTGTCGGCAAATTGGTCGTTGGTGATGAACTTAGAACATTGAATGCACCCACCAATATCAGGAGGGAATTTTGTGAGACCTTGCATCGGCGGTGGCTGTAAAATTGACTGACGAAACTGTAAAGAAAGAACGAACGTATGCGGCTGTGCAGTCTCCTCTCCGATTAAGAAAGGCGCATCAAAATCGGGGAACAAGGCAATTAGAGTCCAACGTTGCAGCCAACGAAGAGCCCCAGTATCAAATCGAAGGTCCTTGAGACCGAGAATTCGTTCATATTGAGAGCCAGGTCGTGGGCATCTTGTTGGCCAAGTGTAATACCACAAACATCTTTCCAAGATTCATAGTTTCGTAGCGATTCCCGTTCTTTGATCTTCGACACGCTAAATATCTTGCCCGCCCCCTTATAAGTTATTTCGCAATTCGGAAACAATGATCGGTGAATTTTCATTATACACTGCAAATAAGTAAAATGTATCCTGCAGTTTTGACCTGCAGTGAACTTATCCTCAGGTGTAATAGTAACCCCCGAGACTCCGCGCAATGCCCCGAAAAAGGAGCATCCATCTCGACCTGTTGCTCAATTAGCGCTCTCCAAAATATTTGATAGCCAAACCGGAATCAAAGCTCATCCTTTGCACTTCATATTTCTCCAAAGCCAAGCAACACTTAATCCTATCACAGAAGTCCTGCTTATCCAGCGAACAACGGGAGGGTGTTGCCACAGTTTTTGTCCTCGATTTCGCAAACTGCTTCTTCTTGGCTGGTGGGAAGTGCATAATTTCGTCGAGCATCTCGCTGAGCGCATCATTACTGAGGAGACTTTGCTCTTCTTAGATGACGGAGCTGAGGCACTTCTAAACTCTGTTATGACTCCGTTGGGGGTTTCGAGGCGAGTAAGGGAGGATTCGCTGTTGGCTTTCTGGCGGGTTACGAATGCGTCCATTTTTTGGGAAAGGGAATACGGGGATCTGGTGTGAGGAGGGGAAACGAGTTAGTGAGAGGTAGAGATAATGAAGGGGAGCTGGAATTTGGGGTGACGAGACGATGCGCCGCAGCACGTATCCATGGCCGTCCAACTCAGATGAGAGCAGAGTTTGAGAAGTACTCTAGAAGAGCTCAAGTCTTGAATAATCGAGAGAAATACAAAGCGAAAAGTAAGCCTGCAATACATTAATAATTAAGAAAACCCATGGCCAAGGTAAGTCGTTTGGGACGTGCAGACCCCTTGGGTTAAGCGAAGGGACTCCAAACTACCTCCGGGCCATTCGGACCTTGCTAGATGTTCCTGGGTCGAGAGAAACATCTTAGTTTTAGAGTTGTAAGATTGCGGGGTAGCAAGGACTATAATTACTGTACCAGCCCTGAAAAAGCACAGCTGCATCCGCCGACTCCTCCCTCCACTCAATCTTCAGCGGGTAAGCGATGGATCTCTCCGCCACCTGACACATTCCTCCCTGGGACTGGATGAGGCAGCAAGAATACTACTCAACTCACCGTTTCCCCCATCCGGAATATCCTCCGCCCCGGACTTGATTTGGACTGAGGTGATCAATAATACAAGCCACATTGGATTTAATGTTTTGCGAGGCTCACGAAGATACTCCGTCCTCACCCTTCTTATACGCGCTTGGAGGTACAGTATTCATATCCCTTAAATGGTTTTTATATATTTATTCCGATGAGCTGCCTTGCTTAAAAGTAAGTGCTTAATATACTAATTATATATAAACCTTATAAATTTACCTAAATCCCAATTCTTTTCTAATCCTGAATATTTAAATTTTGAAACTTATGTATCTCTCGCTGTTAATATATATTATAATAAGCAGTTTGAGGTTAGTTGTTATTAAAGAATTATTCATGTAGAAATTTAAGTGTATAAGATATGAATACCATCTAATAGTTGATAATCACATTGAGGAAGTTGAGCGTAAAGCTCTTATTTAGATAGATGACGACCCAGTTGCTCCTTGCTCGTGGTCGACCACTGCTAAACTACCCCATCCATCCATCACCTCATACAGTAACTATATCATCTTTCCCATCTCTCGCTTTCTCGCACCTATTTCCCATCTTGTCATCTTGCCATCTTTCCAACCTCCACATACACACCCATGATTTATAAAACTCAGGCCCCATCACCACATGTTGAAATTTTAGCGATGAGCGATCCAGTTGTAGTCGTGAGGCAGGCAGCGAGAGCAATAGCTGCGGGTGCGGCCAATGCACCTGCACTGGCGCCGGCTCCGCCTAACGCGGCCAGAGTACACCCAGTACTTGCACCAACATAAATCAACGAGGTGCTAACAAAGCAAAGAGCGCACTTCGGCGACTTGCCGGCACATACGGTCGCCTCCTTGTTTTGTGCCTGGGTAAAGGAGGCACTGATATTGGTGTTCATCGCAATCTCAGCCTCAATCAGGCCATTGCCTGCTGCCTGACGGTGAAGGAGAGCTTCAACAGGCAATTCGATATCGCGCTTTTGAGTGGCATCCGTAACAACCAGGTAATTTTTGAGAACGGTTTGTGCATGGAACATAGCAGTATCGCCGATAGTTGCAGTAACCCACGCGGCCACATCTCTAGGATCTTGTTGAAACATTGTTGTGTAGGTAGTAGGGTCAAGAGTCCCCAGATCCGCCGCTGTGGCCAAGTCCTTCATAAGTTGGCCACTAAGGCCAACAGCTTTGCCAAGGTCAGTGCTCGTAACCTGCTGAATGACGGCCTGTGCAGATATAGATGTAAGGAGGCCAAAGAAGGCCGTGAGGAAGATTGGGATAGTCATCTTGTTTGAAAATTTGACTGAGAGATAGAGTGTTTTGAAGTAAGACGCTTAATAATGGATAGATTGGACGATGCGTAAGAATATAGTTTAGAAAAATCATAAACAAAAGGAACCATTATGATATTTATAAAATTTAGTTCAATACACTGCTAATCTCGTAGAATCGTAGGATTGTGTAGCATTAACGAGTAAAATTTGCTGCGGCCTCAAAACTCGTAATAGCTTTGGCGAATAACCTATTACTGTTTTAAATTTACAAGGAGGCTTGGCTGTATTCTTGGCCAAGTACCGATTTATCAAAAGTACTTTCTGCTTTTCTGCACTTATTGGTTTAAGACCGTTTCATGTAGGTAAGGCATTATTCTTGGCATCTCGATTAAGTGAGGATAATTTAATCTTTACTCTAACTTAGGCTATTAATCAGATATCTGGTAGAGTATACTAAAGAATAAGGTTTAAGCCAAGATGATATAGAAGACGCTAAAACTAGGTTGTACTATAAGGCTCTCTGTGAAAGCCAAGTTATAATATTAAACAGTAAATATTACTTAACTAGATAGCCCTGGCAGGATAGCGGGGCTGATATCATGTGAATTATTCACGTGTGTCACGTTGCCTAGCAACGTGTGGCTAATAAGGGTGTGGCGCACTGCGCGCACTGCGCACGGAGCACCTCACTTATACTCATACGCTCTAGCGAGCCTTGGCGCTCGTCCCATATATAACTAGGAAGCTCTCCCTTTTACATAGTAATCAGACAATCATCATTCACTGCTCTATGGTATACTACTTGACGTGACAACGTGACCTTGCCAATCGTATTTACATTCCAGTTTCTCTTTATATATATAGAAGTTATAACTTCCACTTATACTGACTCTACTTGACGATTTATACACTTAACGTGTATGTATTTACAATACTTATTTATTTATTCCTATTTGGTTATTAGTTCTCCCCCCTACCGCATCCCCTTAGAACTTGACCCCTCTTCATTATATAAACATCGATTACAACCGAAAACAGAGGCCGAAATACGAATCGCAGTAATAGAAGAATGGAATAAAATATCACAGGAA
Organism: Bryoglossum gracile; assembly: GCA_037952635.1. Lineage (NCBI taxonomy): Eukaryota > Fungi > Ascomycota > Leotiomycetes > Helotiales > Bryoglossaceae > Bryoglossum > Bryoglossum gracile. The sequence goes on along the minus strand of JAPZPB010000166.1, from coordinate 39,320 downwards.
TAGATAAATAACCTTATTTTGAAGCAGGAACACTAGGTTCAGGTTTTAATAGAGCGTTATAGCTAGTCAACTCCTAATTAATAGCTTTAAATTCAATTGATTTTTGTGATCGCGCATGCCTCATTGCATGAGAGAGCCTAGCTATATGCCCTGGCCCTATATTGTGCGCAGCAAGTCGCGAGTTAACTGGGCTGACGTTGCGAAGTCTGGGATTACATAATAATACGTGACGCCTAGCTTAGTGCTGCTGTGCAAACAATTCAGCCAGCTCCCTCCAATCCTTCGCATTCCTCATCCATCATCATCAATAACTACCAACTCCCTCCCTATTCTTAGCTGTGCGCAGTGTTTTCAAACAGTCTTACCAGCCTTATCCAAATGGCCGGGGCGGTTTGGCCCATTGCCGACCGACTTCTTCACTATGGAGCCAGAGACAGAAGTATACAAAAGTTGGCGGATCTATTTATAGATCATATTACGATTCTTACAACAAGGAAAACATGACGAAGCTCAAGGTATATACACAATTAACATGAAGTCAATTTTCTGAGAATAGACTCTTCCTTATTTATTCCTTTTTTTTTTGAAGCGCGTTACTCCGTGATAACATTGTTCTGGGCGTGGTACTCACCGCGTAGTCTATCATGCTGGGGGAAGATTCAACTCCGCGCGCGAAGAACACCAGATGAATCCTCAATTCTGTCTTAGTTGAATGGAATTTCATAGCTCCGATTTAAGATTCTCATTGTAACCGCATTTTTCATCCTGTGGAGTCCTAAAATCGAGAGATTCAGTTCCTCCTCACTCCCTCATCCTGTGTGATCCCTCAGCCCCGGAATCACGGGATTCGCGCCTCACCCACAGCCGCATCCCCTCACATCCTCCTTGCTCTACACACCCAACACTTAATCAGAAATGGCTTTTATATGTCAACATTTCCTCAACTTGGCAACATTCTCAAACCATCACCATCACCACCATCCAATATGAAGAGCTTCACATCAAACCTCACTGTCCTTGCGACTTTCCTTTCAGTGGCATATGCCCATCCAGTCCCACAACAATCCATTGGGACGGTCTCTCAAGTTGTAGCAACTGCTACAGTTGTGGGAGGCTCTGCACCAACAGGTACTTCTGACCCATCTTCAAACCCCGCATCGAATGGTGTTTTCACACCGGCCAGCAATGGTGGTTCTCCACCAGCTCCAATTGCTAGTGGATTGTCTACTCCCCCAATCACCAATCCAAATGGCATTACTATCAATTTCAACATAAACACTGATAATGGTCATGGTACGTAATCTTCCCCTTTTTAATTTGACGCTTGGCTTACATTTCATAATAGCTGGCACCCCCGGCGCCCAAGTCTCCCAAGTCCCCCAAGTCTCCATCCCCGTGGTCCCAGTAGCCCCTGTCCCCGCTGCTGGAAGTTTCAGTTCGTCAGCGTCATCGAGCTCATCTAATTCTGGAACGGATGCTAGCCAGAGTCAATCAGGGGCATCAGCGTCTAGCTACAGCACCTCTGGAGCCTCAGATCCATCCCTAGCTGCCTCGAGTTCAGCAAACTCCACCGCCCATGCCGGTAGCAACCCAAATACCGAGTCGTCTGCTTCCGGTGTTCCTCCTCCGTCTTCTGGATCTTCGGATGCTACCAGTACTTCGGATTCAACAGACTCTCAAAGTTCTAGCTCGGCATTGGCATCCAGCCACGCTAGTTCGTCGGATACCAGTGGAGCGGCAGCTTCATTGTCTGGAGATGACTCGACTGCCAGCTCGGCCCGTTCGGCGCCACCCCCACCCTCTGCTTCCTCCGCGGCAATTCCAGGTGCAGATACACCCTTGGGATCCTCTGGAGCAACACCAAAGACTGGTCACCATAAATCAAAGGGTGCTCATAGCTCGTCAAGCTCATCTGCCTCAAGTTCCAGCTCTTCTGACTCGTCTCAAGATTCCTCGAGCTCCTCAACTAGCACCACAGATAGCTCTGGGGCCACCAAGAAAACCCACGTGCAAAAGGGCACCCACGCTTCTTCATCAGCTGATTCGTCCGTTTCTGGGGGTCAAGCTTCAAGCTCCGCGAATGCCACGGCGAGTGCCTCCGCCAGCGCTGATTCCTCGGAGATGGGATCTGCTACAGGACCGTCATCGTCATCCAGCTCTTCTAGTGCATCAAGTTCCTCAGGGGCTGTTTCTGGTGGCGAGGGTGCCCCGGCCGTAGCCTCTGCTGATGCGAGTGCCTCCGTTGGTGGCGCAATTGCTGGGTCTCAAGCCTCTAGCTCAGCAGGAACATCCGCCGATGTATCTCTTTCAGGGGCCTCATCAGCTAGTGCAAACTCAACTTCTGATGCCTCCTCCCTTGCGGCAAGCCCAGGAGCCCCCAGCGATATATCAGCGGTCTCAGGAGCTAGTGCTGAGGCTGCTCCGGTCTCCGGATCGACCCCCGCTGCCCCTATCCCCAACTCGGGAGCAGGTGTGTCCGGTGATGCATCAGCCAGCTCTGGGGCTAGTTCTGCATCATCAGGAGCCTCCGCGAGTTCTCAATCGTCAGCTTCTGCCGGTACTGGAGCCTCCACGAGCGGTTCAGGAGGCCCCCTTACCATCACAATCGCCGGTCCTGACAATTTGGCCAACGAGTCTAAGGTTATCAACTTTGTTGGCGACACTGCTACAGCTAGTAAGTCTTTCCATTACTCTACCACTTCAAACTAAGTTAATGATTTTTTTAGCCGGATGGAAAGCTACATGGGCAGCCTCGTACGGATCATATGACTCTGCTGTTGCCAACTGTATCTTCTATAACACCAACGGACAAGTGATGGTTCAAGCCAGATCTGCAGCGAACTGGGCTCTTGGCCCTCCCGGGGTTGTCAGCAAGGTTGTCTGCACAAAGGGTACTGGTACCGTCGGAACAGATGTCCTCTCATCCAGCGACGCCTCAGCTCAAAGTGGTTCTTCACCATCGACAACCTCAGGAGTTTCAAGCGCTTCAGGGGCTTCAGGGGTCTCAGGAGCCTCAGCATCCCAAGCCTCATCGGGAGCCTCCGCCTCATCCTCCAGTTCTGCAGATGCCAGCCAAGCCGCGCCCGATGCCGCTGTGTCGACCGATGGCCAGGCTCCTGTAGGCAGTGGTTCAGCAACAGCCTCATCGTCAGCAAGCAGTGATGCCACTGAGGCATCTGGAGCAAGTTCATCCGCGTCTGCAGCTTCATCAACCCATGCCCACAAAGGTGGAAAGACGAGCGAGAAGGGAGCCAAGGGTGGAAAGAAGAAGGCCGGGACCCCAGGAGCTAGTGCAGCAGCTGGGGCTGCGGCTTCCGCATAGAGTGTCAAGATAAGTGTTTTCTTGAGTCTTTGATTTTGCATTGCATAGCGATGGTATATATTTGTTACAAAGGCGTTATGAAAAGGATGGAGTTTGCATTTCGGCATTGGGATTGGGATTGGTGTTTTTCATTCTTGGCTTGGCTTGAATACTTCTTCTCTCTTCGAGAGCATTGTTTATAGGGTGACTTGGTGTATACTATCGAATTCCATTTGTCTGATTTTGTTTCTACTTTTCCCTTTGCGGATTGGTTTCATATTGATAGAATGGGAGCAAGATGGGACAAGTGCTTCATTACACCCGGTTTCATTACATCACTTTCTAACGATTCGTCTTTCTGAGGTGTTCTCTGAAGCCTCGATATGTTGTTTTATGTAGTTATCATATAGCTCGTTTAGTGTTGTCGCGTGAGCAAGGAAACCCCCCGTTGCAGATTACAGCGACAGGAATGAATCGGGAACCAAACTTCCGAGTCCAGTAGCTCCCGTCTAGAAGTTTTATAGCGATCCCGCGTTCCTTCCGCTTGAAAGGCCTGGAAAGAGGACTCAGGAATTGCCAATTGAACATCCGGCATAATGTAAACTCCTTCAAGGGATTAACGAATACAAAGAAATAAATAAGGGTTCCTCGAAGGACCAAATCGTAAGCGCTGTTTTATTATCTTTTCATTGGTGCTGCTCTGTTGGTGTTGGTGTTGAAAGAATTTATCACCAAACTTTGTATTTTCACAAAGGTTTTGCGTAACTCACGCACTTGATATCTTGCCTACACTAGAGCTCTTTTCTTTCCTAATAACAGACTTCCCTTGTTTTAGAGCTTCAAGATCTTGGCAAAGGATTGTATTTACATCAGTCGCCGTGGGGACTGTTATGCTAGACGTCGTGTACTTTTGCGATATTCCTACATTGAAGCCCTTCCGGTCACTAGCAGATCCATTCATAACCATTAATACTCACCAACTATCTATATCTTCGGCTCATATAACTCGGGTTTTCAGCGAAGAGGAGATTTCTCTCGTTTATCTGACCAATACACCGGCTCCCAGTCTTGGCTCTGTTCACGCTTGAGTATAGGACTATAAGTTGAGAACGGCTAGGTTAACAGCGATGACTTGGGGAAATGGCCAGGAGAACGAAAAGATGAGAACTCTGCGTGTTAAAGGAAACTGAGGAGAGCAGTTAAAACGTTCTGGAGAACAAGTGGAGATTGAGATAGATGTCTAAGTGAAAGTAAATGAAATTCTTGGTTTGGCAGCTGATTTCCACCATAAAACGGGGAGAAAACTGTGGGGTTACGGACTGGGCAAGGTTGGGAAGACGGCCTGAGAGGTTGTTACGGATGTGAAATACCACACGGGAGCGTTGGCTTCTACCAGAGACTATTTTACGGATAGAGCAGGACTTCAGTGGCAAAGGGTACCTAGGGAATGGACTCAGAAAGACTGTTTCCAAGTTCCGGATCAGCCTTGTCTAGGTTTTCCCGAGCTTTCCCCTTCACCTGGAAATTTTGTTCGCATGTAGAAAATAGCCTACCCCGCAAGACCTCGTCCCTTCCTTCCGTATAGATCTACAAATTCTCAAACAACGGACCAGAGTTCTCTATTGTCTTCAACCACTCGTCTGGGCTCACAGGTGAAATTATCCTGATTGCGATGAATATTCGTTATCTGCCCAGGTCCGATCCGTGGGTTGCTTCCCACCACGATAGGTTTGATAGGGAGCATCTTATCACTCTTGCAAGGCGCCTAGTGAGAGTTTTGTGATCTTCAACGAAATATACTGACCCGAACTCGATGCGTCTTGCCCACAGTCCGCAAAAGATCAGCTTCTGCAACTCCGGCTCAACGCGCTCCCAAGCTCCAGTCAACCTCCGAACTATGCCGCCGAGCCGAGAAGCTGGTCTGCTACTACGACGACCGAGACACTATTGGGTAGTTGCTCGAAAGATACAGTGCCGTTTCTGAAGCTGATACCGAATTATTCCAGCCATGTCGAAAGCCTGCAAGCCTTGCTTCAAGATATTTAAGTTCTCATCAAGGGCTTGGGGATGAAGTCTATCAAAATATGGATTGTGTCGAGCTGACTACTCCCATTATGCTCAACGCTATCCCTGTGGCCCTTCAGCGCGGGACTAGCGTGGAATTGTTGCCTGGTCGTTCTCCTGGTCGTTCTTCTGGTCGTCCCACCCATCATCTCCCAGTCACGATTGATGAGATGAGGATTACCGATCGTGATCCCAAGGCTCCCCCGACATCTCTCTAGTCAACTCAAGGCTAGGTCCGGCAAGGTCACTGGCTGTCGAAATGGTGTTTCTAGAAACTTAAAACGCCGCGGCGGATACAAGAACTAGGTTTCAGCCAGGCGCGATGGCGAGTTTAGTCTCGGGCGGGTTCCGAGGAGAATATGCTCTTGGCTCAATTGCCGGGAATACTGGGCGTAAGGATGCGGTGATAGTCACGGTGTTCTCGATATCGGAGAGATTTTGAACCTTGGAAGGAAGGCAGGCCATCAAGATGCATCGAGATGAAGGAACATTGCCCCAGTCAATGCAAATAACTGGCTATCAAGGTCGGAATCTCTAAAACCACTGCTTGAAGCCAAGGCCCTGATGTTGATGGGGACGAGGACGAGGGTGAGTAGCATTAGCTGGGGTGAGTAGACTGCAGTCTGGCAGGCGCAAGCGTGATTCCCCAAAATTACACATACCTATCAATTACCAAGAGCATGCTGTGGAGACTAGAGAGACCTATCTCGCCATTTTTTCACGCGCGATTTCAAGCAGCTCAAAAACAAGAGGAGTGTTGTAAGTTTCAACCTTGAAGAACACTGCGAAAATCACCTGTCGAGCTACTTACCCGGCAAGGCACCAAAGTGAACATTCCCCTGCGTGCTTAAATCACAGGGACATCTCATGTCAGAACCATCCTTCCTTCCTGCATGATAAAACTACATCGAGTCTTCAGTCATCTCACCTCTCACCAAAACAATATATCTCGGCTCCACCAGACCCACCCAAGCGACGAGTCAAGCCTCCAGGCTTCGACGCCTTCGCCGCTCAATACTGTGCTTTCAATGCCTCCCAAGAAGGCCAGGAAGCAGATCGCAGCACAAGGAAATTCCTTGACTCCCTCGGCACGTCTACTTGGGGATATATTATCTATCGCACAGTCTTTACACTTGAGTCCGATGCCCACTTTACGCTAGCAATTGCGAAATTGAACGCTCATGTGAAAGCCGAGGTGGATAAAGATCTGGTGGGAACTCAGTTAGATGTACGTGTGAATCAGGCGCTGTGGGAGAAGTGGAGAGCGACGGTGGTTGATGATAGGGAGAATGAAGGGAAGGGAATTGATGATATTAGAGCTGCTTTCTTAGCCAGAGGATGCATCATGCTTGACGAGAAAGGGTTGAGGTCCTTGGTTGATGGGAATGAAAGTAGTTCTTTCGTGCCTATCTCAGATGGGGGTGTTTATGTGACAGTAATGGATGGGCAATGGGTAGCTGGAGAAGGAGATGCAGAATATAAAGGATGGATAAAAGTCAATGTTCGGCGGCTGATGCGATTATATTCTGTGCTTAGAAATTCCAGTTTACATCAGAATTGGTGTATTTTAAGGGAGAGGGATCAAGATTGAGCGTTTATTTACGATGGCTGAGCGTTCCTGTTATCAACTCTACAACTGCTAACCTCTCGCTTTATACCTAGTATAAAATAGTCTCGATATAATAACACGACCTTTAAGAATATTATTAAGCTATAAAATATACTGCTATTGAAGAGGGGACAAGAGGCAAGATCGTGATCGAGGATCTGGTAAGGTCAAGAGTATATAAGAAGGGAGAACCAAAAAGGAGTGGTATCGTCAAATATAAGTAGTTCAAGTAATGAATCGTTAATTTGAGTCAATATAAGTTGTTGTAAATATAAATGATTGTAAACGTTGTATTGTATTGTGTATGTAAAAGATTGGATGATCCTCTACAAAAAGAGAACCCGAAAAGTAAATATAGGGAGGGTAGGGCCATGTGAGAAAATCACCTGATCTCAGCCCCGCTACACTATAAATGTCAAACTTTTATTATATACTCTTTATTAATAAAATAATTATCAAGTTAAGAGTATTCTAGTCATGAGTAGTTCGACTTAATACAGGCTTCAAGTGACCGCTACCGCGGTTTATTGGTAAGATCTTACATTCACAGACCCCCTATTTACGTGGCTAATAATCGCACCAGCAAACCATATTTTACGCCCAGGGGCAACTAATAACCGATTTGAAAACGGTTATGCTCTAAGTACGCTTCAGTTCACGTTCCCTGGCAGGTTATGCGATATCCTTAGCGATCTGGCTATGTATTACGTGGTGCCCACTCGGTATTCACCTGCAAGGCACCTACACCTCCTGGAATTGGCCGGAGTCGACTCGGAGGATGCATGGCTTGTATTGGGCTGGATGGGACTTTGTTCTAATACCTAAAGACAGGGAAGAATAGCGAACCAAGTCAGCCTGACGGTTCATGCGACGACGTGGCTCAGCCCAGCCAGCCTGTGGCCACAAGAACAAAGCTCGAGTCGGTCCCTTTCAGTATCTGAAACGCCATCTTCTTTCCAGTCTTCCGCCTTTCTCCTCCATGTCAAGTTCATCCATTTCCTTTATCGCCTAGTGTGCCGTGATCTGGCTCTGCTTAGTCATCCATTCTGTCACTGCAGTTGTTGGATGTTTCACATATTTTTCGCCTCGCCTGTTGGTTGGCAACCACCTTTTCTCGCTTCAACCCCTTTCGATGTTTCAACAATCGTTGGTAGCTAGACCTTGATGAGCTGAATTAGGTTCAAACAACGGATCTGGGGTCAAGCTTTCGTCTGAGGATCTGCCAAGTATTCCCTATAACTTCCCGCTTGCCTCATTTAAGCTTAAATTTCCCTCAGTCCCAAGAACAATATTCACTTGTCCTCACACCTCCGCTGTTCGTTCTTGTTGTTCTTCTTCTTTGTCTATATTGAAGTTATTGTACTGGAGACAATAACACCAAAAGGACTCATTTTCAAAACTTCCTTTCAGACACTTTCAAAGCAACACTATTGTGAACAACAGCATAGAACAGAAGACTCGGCCATCTTCTAGCTGCATAAATATACTGGCCGGCTTCTCGCCATTCTATATTTTTTCCATCCGGAACCTTCAACGAGCTGCTTTGACAGTAACTCACTAGCTTTACGGCACTAGCGAACCACTACAACCATTTTATACATTTTCAACACCTCACTACCACTCCCATCTACCAGCAACATGCAGGCCATCTTGCTCTTCGTCCTCCTTGGAGGTCTCCAACTTTCTTCGGCGCACATGATGTTGTCGTACCCTGTGCCTCTAAGGGCTCCTGCAAATAAACACTCGAACCAAAACACTATTGATTACAGCTACACCTCGCCTTTGGGCAGTGCTGTATCGACCGCCGCCAACTCCTTCCCATGCAAAGGCTACCAAGCCGACTTTTCTGATTTATCAGGAGCCGGTACCTCTGTCGCTACTTTCGCCCGTGGCGCAACTTCAAATTTCACAGTGGAGGGTGGCGCGGTCCACAGCGGTGGTTCGTGCCAAGTTTCTTTGGCTTACTCCGCAACAGCTACTTCGGCAAAAGACTACGTGGTAATCAAGTCTTTTGAGGGAAGTTGTCCCCTTTCTGACGGGGAGAGCTTCGACTTTATAGTTCCCACCGATGCTCCTCTTGGCGCCGCAATCTTCGCATGGACCTGGTTTAATCTTGTCGGCAACCGCGAGATGTACATGAACTGTGCCTCTGTCACCATCACCGATGGTACTGGACCCGCCCCCGCTGTCAAGTTTGCTGATCGCCCTGCCGTCCAAGTCGCCAACATCGGTACAGCCTGTGCCACCGTTGAAGGCAAGGAGGTTATGTACACCAACCCCGGACCTGATGTCGTGATGAATCACACCGTGGCCGTCTCTGACGAGACGGGTACGTTGGTTGGCGATTGTGGAGCTGCCTCTGCCGCCGTAGCTGGAGGCAATCCTGGGTCGAGCGGTGTCTCTTCAGTCCTTTCTCCGAGCCAAGCGTCTTCCGTTACCCCAGTAAGCGTTGCTTCGTCCGCGAATAACGGCCAATACTCCACACCGTCCGTCTCAGCTACCTCCGTCCCTGCTATCGCCTCTTCATCCACAGTCAAGCCCACCACGGCCTCCACGGCCGCATCTGGTGGCTCCCCACCCATCATTGTCAACACCTCCGTGGGTTCAAATACCATCGTCCCCGTCTCCTCCTCCACCCTCCACCCCTCGTCTACTGCCTCACCTTCCACTCTCGCCACAAGCACCATTTCCTCAGCCTCCACGCCACTCTCCACCGGCACAGGTTCAGGCTCCATGACCGTCTCCTCCGACGGCTCATGCGGCGGTAGCAAACAATGTAAGCCCGGAAACTGTTGTTCTGCTTTCGGTTGGTGCGGACCTGGTCCTTCTTTCTGCGGCACGGGGTGTCAGGCTGCTTTCTCTTCTGGAGGGAGTTGCGGAGGTGGGGTGACAAACTCTACTAAGCCTGCTAAGAGGTTCTCGGGGAGGTTTGCGAATGGGAGTAAGAGGATGTTGTAGACGAGTGGGAGAGGGGGGATTAGAAAGTAAGAAAATTTTCTTGGTGCTAGGGCTGGGCCTTAGATAGACATAGATGTTTTTGCGTAGGAGAACTTTGAGAGAATTTGATACCCTTTACTGTAAATTACTTCTTACTTTTCAAGTTTCACTGTTTTATGGCCGGAATCTCGACACCTCACTGCGCTGCCTTTGCTCAGGTCTGCTCAGTCCTGTCTTTATCCGTGTAACCTTTTTTGTACTCTATAAATGATCGTTTCCTTCTTGCCACTACATTTTTCCTCCGTTATCTTCTCACCCATCTCCTCACCTATATCCCTCCCTCCCTCTTCTCTCCTCTCTCCTCTCCCATTTCTCTAGAACGGCCTTCTCTTCTCGTTTCTACTTCAGATATCCATATCCGCGCACGCACAGTTCTGCAATCCATGAGCACTGAGCAGGCAAAAAGAGGTTGGAGAGGACTGAATCCAAACGAGCAGATAGAGGCAGCCTTGAGGGATGGGCTCTCCGAGGACAGGTCTGGGACTGACAGCAATCCCGTTTATAGAAAACTTGCCTCAAGCAGTTAACCACGGTACGATGCCATGTGGGATTTTGGAAAGCGCATGTTATTAATATCATAAAGCCAAGTCTAGAATATCAAGCACTAACACGTCTTGGGTATAAAAGAAAATACCTATACTCGGACCCATGTAAGATGAAAGACATGAAGCAGAGAAGGGGCGCCAAGAGCTTAAGGCTCAAAGGCGCCATGTCTATAATCAGCGTCAGAGGCTTATTAACGAAGAGTTGGCGAACTACTGCAGGACGCAACGGTGCAACAGGTGGATAGCCAGCGAGACAGATTGGGAAGCCCACTGCCAAGATCATATTGAAAATTTCGATGTGCCTTTCCGGTGCGAACCCGTCACTTTTCGCTACGCCGTTGCCTGCGCTGGATATTATAGCGAATGTATGAGGGGGAAATGGCTACCAGCAGCCGTACGAATGAGACAGTTTTATGATAGAACAAGCTAGCAAAGACATATCTCTGCCTGCATCCTAGAGTATTTCGAGAGCCTAGGTATCAAGAACTCGATTCAATGACCACATCTGTTCTGCCCTGCGGTGCTTTATTCGGAATCAGGCTTATGGCACCACCTCAGAGACATTCACAGTACTGACAAACCCTATGCGGGAAAGAAACGCCAGCGTCAGCAAGAAGAGGGCGAGGATAAACGATCTATAACGTTAAGTGCCGCTACAACGAAACGGCGCCGACTCCCAGAAAAGCTGGAAGATGGGGAACCTCAAGCACCGGGTGGTCAAATATCATCCCACAAATACACCAGGGCACATAGAAAGCTCGGTGATAGAGCCGCTTTGTGACAGCCAAGGATTTGGGAGCCAACCAGATGCAATTGATGCAAAATAAGGGATATGGGAGGCTGAAGCGTTGCTTGCCAAGTGGAAACGAGGAAAAATGACTTGGTACCTTGTGAAGTGGAAAGGATTTTCGCACGAGGGCAATACGTGGGAGAAGCGGAAGGATATAAGCCTGAAGCTGGTCGAAGAGTTTGAGGCAACCTATCAAGGGAACCGTTCAGGCGTGCGGTTACTCGAGAAGCGAGTACGGAGATGAAGGGTTGAATACATTGCTGAGTGGAAGGGTCGTCTGGAGAGCGAGAATTCATGGGAGAAAGAAGCTAGCATAAGCCGTTAACAATTATGGAGTTTGGGATACTCCCGATTGTCTTTGGATAGACAGATTGGGGAAATATATCATGATTCTGACAATTCCTCAAAGAACACGGAAACGAAGTAAACGACTTTTGTCTCAGAATGTATGCCCTACTCGCTGGTCTCAGCCTAGTTAGACTCATGGGAGGTGTCTCGGTGTTTTTACTGATAGATGGGTCGATATCTGAGGGGATGTAGTAGAGGAAGGAGCTAATAAACAAACAAGAATACAAGAATAAGCGTCGTAAATATACGTGCGTCAAGTATATGAATCATCAAGTACAGTCAGTATAAGTAGAAGTGCCTGTATGTAAATTTTTCATGTGTGTATTGAATTTATAAATGAATGTATGTATGAGTGGTGATGCCTATGTAAAGAGAAACTGGAACTTATCTATAACTGAGAGATCACATGATAAAATCACATGACATCAACTCCGCAATAATAGTACCTCCAACAGCGTCTATTCTCGCGTTGTTAGTTATAGTGCATGACAATGTGAAACGGCAACAAAGCCAGAGAGAGACTGGTCGGTTTAGACATACCCAGGTGAATTACCCGGTGAATTGCTACCAGTGGCAGAGGGCAAAGCCTTAGTCATATACCTTGGTTATCTAAGTGCTGGGTCAAAGTCTAGCAACACTTCTTCCATTCTTCCGGGTCGCTCACGTGCACCTAGTGTCGTATCTTCAACGTTCTCCTCTCGAACAGTTCGAGCAAAACTCCTCTTTGCGGGCCCAAACCCAGCCAGATTTGGCCCAGCTTTACGGTTCGTACCAACTTCCGAACATAGCCAAGGTGTTTCATTGCTCGTAGCTAATGCATTTTGCAAAGCAATTCACAGATCATGTGCATGCTATGGAGAACCCTGCTACAGCATCCTGGAGTCTGAGTATCAGCGACGCAGACTTCGCGAGGCTCAAACGCGGTGTCAGGCCTCGGGATATGGATGACAAATGGATCTTTAAAGCTATGACGGATGAAGAGCTGGCGGATGAAGCGACGACGAATGGAGCGACGACGGATGAAGCGACGACGGATAAGGAGCTGACGGATGAAGAGCTGATGGGTGAACCTCTGATGGATGAAACGACGATGGATGAAGCCCTGACGGATAAAGCCACGTTGGATCTGGATCAGGGTGGTAATATATCCATCCGTCGAAGCTGGGCAAACAAGGAGCTCTACAGACTTGCTATCAAGCCAAGCGAGGGCGGCACCAGTGCGAAAATCGAAGCCATTACCTGGGAACAGAACCAGGGTGATCACATCTCGGAAGAGCAAGCTAAGATCGACGCCGTTATTCTATGCAAACAAATCCTTGAGTGCGATTTTGCTGCGGCTCCTGACTATGACCCCTTGCTCTTTTCAGCTTTTCCTCGGTCTGCTGCCGTGGATAGCACGACTGTTCAGAACGGCACGAACTAAGCGCCGCGGGGAGGGGGTGAATGGAGCTGGCGGGCGACTTTGTGCCTCTGACATGATTCTGCCTTGCCATATGTCCGCCGTGGTCTCACCTCCTTGGCTCACTTGCTCACCCTGGCTCAGGTTTGGCTCACCCACAGCTCAGGCAAAAGTAGCAACGGCTCAGGTCCAAAGAGGGAAATGGAAATTACTCAGGTCGAGATTTTGATATCGAACTGGATGTTTCGGTACTGATTTTTTTTCTAGATAGGTAACTTTTCATTCTTGGTCAGCAACGCAGTGATTACAAATTATCAGTAAGGAATGCTACTATATATACCATACCCTAGATATGCGTGACACTAAAATCTTGGATGGGGCCATAGCCTAATCATGAATAAAAGACCCAATTGCTCCCTCAAATTCCTTAGTCGTCCCGCCCATTCCTTTACCACCCGTTCCCTACAAACTATTCTCTAAATGCACGATCCGCAAGCCCCGTACTCTCTTCACGTCTTACAGTACGTGCTCAATTTGCGCCCTACAAGGCTACGCTTTGCTTGACCTTCTTGCGTATCACCTGGGGCATTTACCAGGGGTATTCAAGCCTCCTTTTCTTACTTGCTACTTACCGGGATGGCACGGCAGATGAACATTCGTTCCTTTACCTGTATGGTTGGTGAGTTACCCTTCGAATATTGGCTGGGAATCCTCACACTTTCAGTGTTTCCAACCTCGATCCAACACATTTTAGTTTGTACTTGGGGGCAGAGATCAGATATGGTTAGGTTAGTGTTCTCTCGGGCTTCCAACTGCGGCTTGATTAATGTATGAATTCTTAGATTTCAAATGATCGATTCAAATATTCTAACCAAATCTGCTACCAAAACTCTCCATGAATTTCCCAGCTTATCCTTCTCAACGCTTCCTCGAGCTCTTCCCGGCCTTTCGCCTCTCCACTCCTCCCTTCTCATGCCGATTCTCCTTCACTGCCTCCCTCTCTTTTTCCGCCATGCCTGCTTCCTGAGTCCTCCTCATCCTCTCCTCCATCTCCCACCTTGCCACCTCTCCCTCCTCTTCCCCCTCGCTCTCACTCTCCGTCCCACTATCACTGTTCTCCCCCAACCCCTCAAACCAATCCACCAAAACATCCATCTTGCCTTCTACCCAGCCCTTCTGTGGACAGCTCTCACACCTGGCCGGCCCCGGAACCCGGCTTCGTTTCTCTTTCACATCTTTGCCTCTACCCGAACAACGCTTTGCGAGGGAAAGCGAGTGGTGGGACGAATTGTAATTCTTGCAGCGGTTGGGCGTCGAGGTAATGAGGATTATGTGGGAGCAGTTTTGGCAAGTTGTGGTGTACGTGGTGCACATTTTGGCTGGCAGTTGTGATGAAGAAAGGCGTGGGTGCAGATCCACGAAGTATATGTGGAGATGGCAGTTCTTGGGCCGAGCTCGGGAAACCTAGTTCCAGCAAGTGCCAGGGTAAAGTAAAGTCGGTGCTCAGAGAAAGTCTCGATCTCTGAAATTTCGCAACAGTTACCGGTATGGTGGTTCTGTGTTCCCCTTATAGAATGAAGGATGTATGCAAACCTGATTTAAAATACTTCTCGATGATGAATATCATGGGTTAGTACTAAGCAGACATGCAAGATTTCGTGGCACGGCTCCAGCCGGTTCGGTTCGTGAATAGGGGCTTCGCTAAGATTACGATATTGGGAGTGGCAAAAGTCTTGGCTTCGAAATAGCAGCTAGGGTTGCGACTCGCAACTTTGAGGTCGCTGTGGTTGAGAAGTAACGGTTAAAAGAAATGAGATTTAGTGCCACTTTAGTGGGAAAACGCAGGTTAATGGACTCGAGACCGGGCTGTGTGAGAAAGGAAGTGGCTGCAAGTTTGAGAAGCTGGTTTTTATATTTGGAGATTTTGGGAAGGCTCTGGATCAGCCTTGTGCACAAGAGCCTCTGCCATTTACTACCGTAAGCCCAGGATTATTCTCAAATATGCTAAGACCAATCAACGCATTGAATCATCAAGCTGTTTCTGTTTTCTGGCTGACAATTAATCAAGAGTACTTCAATAATTAAAGTCAAGGATAATACCCAAGGCACATGGGTAATTCCAAGCGCTTGGGATATCCAAGATATCAATGTAATCATGACAAGATAGTGAAAGCTTCAAAGAAGGGTGGATCTCTTTGCATTTTTTAGGATTACCTAAGTATCCTCATGTACTTCCACTAAATGCTACCGTGAGAACCACTGGCCTGACCTGATATTTACATTGAAGGGCGTCTGAATGCTCTGAATAGCTCGGGATCTAGCAAAGGATCAGATGGCACAGACAAAACTGGATTATATAGATCGAGTTGCGTCGCAGGTTGTCGGTCATCGGAGCTCTTAGATGGTCGAGGCAGAATTGGACTATACGGCTCGAATTGTGTTGCAGGTTGTCGTCCATTGGAGCTCGGAGCTGGGCCCATAGTTTCGCCTTCAGCAGCAATTTCGACATAATCCTCCATACCCTTAGCACCCTTTGTACCCTTTGTCCCCTTCCTAATACCACGTTTCTGGACATTCCCTCCTCGACCACGAATAGTACTCTCCTCTCCGGGCTTAGTAACCCTATTTCTAGCTCCTGAACTACTAACCAGATCACGCTTTCCTTTACCATTAACCGTATCCTGCTTAACCTTCTTCTTTTTCGAAAATCGTCCACTAGTATCCCTAGCACCACTCACTCCCTCCCTAAAAGCTTCTCCTCTATCGACAGCCTCTTCGTAGTTTTTATAGGTGCAGTCTCCACAAAATTGACTAGCCATCGGGTATAGCGTAAAGCTTTGGTTGACACCACAGGTAGCTCCAATGCACTCGATGTGTTTGTTTGGGCAGCCATCCTGATTTATAGCCAGGTCGAACACGACACGACATCTATAGCATGTGCGGTGCCATAGCTGGCACATGATTGCTTATCGGAGATGATTGTAGTGGGTGTCTTGGTGAGGATTGATTCCGTGCGATCTATATGAGTTGTTAGGTACGACACGAAGATGAGGTCGCGTCTTTATTTACCTGCAAAACACAAGCTAGTGCGTAGCTAGTAGCTCTTTTGAGTATATCGCCTCAAATTACGTGTCTGTAAGAGTTTCTTGAATGTCGTTACCTCAGTGGAGGAGAAGCGGTTCCTTTGAGGTGTATCTGAGGGAAGAACTCGCAATAACTGCGGCGTGGTGGATAGTGTTGAAAGGAAGAGGATTCAGGAGGTTTATCGAAAGTCAACATCGCATATATAATTGGCTCGCTAAAATAGTAAGGACTCTTCTCGAGATTTAACGTGTGCTCACCTAATAGAAGCTCCTGCCGGGGTATAAGACAATAACCTGGCGATATTTCTTGCAATTTTTGAGCCTAGTGACACAAAATTTCTCCCCAATGTAAGGGAGTACAAAGAATTAATGGAACCCATTGATATCTGGCTTTGTTCAAAAAAGCCAAGAGCCTTCAAAATTCAAATGCTCAAATCCAAAATCTAACAATGCCTCTTTCAACTGCTATAAGAAAAATGGAAGATTGTTGCCACTTTCTGCGAAAGGTTCTCACCTACCTAATTTGGCAATTCTTGTTCCACATAATGGACAGCATAACAATTACAATTTTTTTTGAAGGTGAACAGTTGCCATTGTCTGAAATCAGTGATCGATATTTATATGAGAGCTCTGGGGGTTACCTCCCCTAATCCTGCCTTCCTATGAAAACTTCTCTATAACATTCACCCTTGAGCTATTTATCTTTGAATCACATATCTCTCCTCAACATGATTGACACTGGGCCCAGCGATCCCACGTCCAACCTCACTCTAGAAGAACTGCAGGACCACTTCCGCTCTCCAGATTTCAAGGGCTTGCCTAACCTTAAATTCGGTCTCGAATTCGAGTTTCTTGTCGGCTGCCTCCGTGATTCTGGATCCGAAATCTTCTTATCGCCAATCGAAAAAAATATCTCTACTTCCCAACCAGGTAAAGTGTTATTTTTCCCACCTATCGACAATCCTCTCTCAAACCCCTCATCCAATTTTGATTCTATTCAAGCGCATATGGAACAGTTGTTGGTTAGATTAGATGTGAGAGTCAGTGATGCATCCGTAAATCACAAATCGGGCGCTGGATGGGAGGTCGGAAGTGATACCTCGATCGAGAAAATAGCGGCAGACTACAATTACAACTGGATTGCGATAGAATTGCGCTCTCCAGCCCTCGATTTCAACGTTGATGGGCTGACGGAGATCACGAAGGTCTTGAACAAGATTAATGAGACGTATGTCACGCATGTCAATGAGTCCACCGGATTACATTGCCACGTCTCCAAAACCGCACCTGAAGGGTATGATATCCACACTTTACGGAACATTGCATTATTTGTCTGGACTTTTGAACGCCAACTCCTATCATTACATCCGCGGGGGAGGCAAGTGAACCACTGGGCAGAGTCTCTTCGAGAGAGTTCCCAACTCGCTAAAAACTTTGAGCTGAGGGCCGGACGTAAAATCAGCGTTGTTGAGGGGTTGGAAGCGATTGCAAATTTGGGGCATGACAAGATGACGGTAGCTGCGCTAGGTCCAAGGTGGACATTTTTATCGCAGATGTACCGTGAGCCCAAGTGCCTGGCGACGTCTTTCGCTCCATTCAAGGAGTGGATGGAGTCTGGGCCAAACCCAACAATTGAGTGGCGGCAGCATGAGGCAACGTTGGATGTCGATGCTGTGCTCAATTGGGTGGGTGTTGTATGCGGGGTGACAGCGTGGTGTGCGAAAGTTGGGACGGAGAGTGAGATGGAATTATTTGTTGCTGCGCAGGAAGAAGAGAAGGCGGCGGAAGAGGGTGAGAGACTAGAGGACGAGATATTAACCGTTATTGACCTGCTACAGTGGATTGACTTGAATAAAGAGGCGGAGTACTATAAAGGGAGGCGTTATAGAGTTGCCAGGGGCGTGAAATGCGTGCCTCACTGGCTGCGCGTCCTCCAGGTTTTGTAAGGACGCTCACTTTTGGGTCTCCAGGACCAAGTCCTCCCTTTGGGTTCGCTTGTCTTACGATGTGGACAGTGAAGACTGGAGGAGGCTGTATTCCTGGGGCCCTATGCCCTAATATTATAAGTTTTTCTTATGGACACTTTGTGACTTGCTGGTCTCCTGGTGCTATTCGACTCTTGGCAATATAAGAGAAGGTACAGTGCTGTACCTATATAGGACCTCTAGATAATCCTACATTCTAAAATAGTATTGAGGTATAGATCAGGGTTGGATTTTTGTCTACGCTGGAGGGGAAGGGGCAAGGGGCGGAAAGACCAGTGGGACACTATACTTTCTATTTTGTAAGGTTCCTCTATTGAACGTCACTTTGCTTTCACGCCGTCCTATTTTCATTTTCCTACACTTTCCATTCAAAAGTTTGAGGTGACTCAATACAATTTGACGCTTGTGACTCTGCTAGCTACGCATTTATAGCATGCGCAGGCTTCTGAGAACAGGTCTCGTTCTCTCTTCATCCACAAACCGGAACCTCAAACCAAATCACCGTCCCCAACAACAATCCAACCATACATTTCTGGTTTCCAGTAACCTCCGATTAAAAGTGCCACGAATTCTACACCACAAGCAATAACTCCACAAGCAATAACTCCAGAACAACCCCGCAACTAAACTGCACTACCTATCCAGCACAATGTGCCATCTCGCTGTCAGGAAATGCCCCTCTTGTCTCAGCAAGAGCAAGCCACATAAGGTCGCTTGTGATGATGAAAATTGCTCCACTACCTCTGGGGCTCAGGAGGAGTCCGCGGAATGTCTTGGTTGCATCAGCAAGAAAGCTGCAGCGAAGAAGGAAAAGGAGGAGCGGGCTGCTGCGATCAGCAACGATGAAGAGTCAAGAAGATTTGGACATTAGGGCCACTTGGGAGTTGGGAGAATCTTGGAGCTGGAGGGAGGGAGAAGAGGGGTGGTGTTGATCAATGATACATACAGGCGTTGTTATTAGGGATGGATTCGGAATTAGAAATGATTGCTATGCCCGTGTTGGCGGGCGGCACCCTATCCGAATCACTGCCTGACAAGCACTTCGAGTGCTATAACATGAGTCTAGCTTTTGCACTTCTATTTTGTTACTTTTTAATGTGACTAAGTGATCTGAATCAATACACTTCCATCCTCTATGTATAAAACAACCTCTAGGTATAAAACAATACATTGTCCTAGTCTCCTACATCCTTCCTTTGATTATCGTCAAGCCCAAGTACTACATAAGCAGCCCAAACACTCTTCTACGCAAATCTTCATTCTGCTTTTGAGAATTTCAATAGCAGCCCTTCTACGAGAGAAAAAAGTTGTCCTATTCTAACGATGAGCTATTGAACAGATACTAATTCAAACCTCAAGCCTACAGTCTTACTACAACTACCAATTCTCAAGACAATCACCTCATCTAGTGGATCCACATCTTATTCGAATCCAAAAGCAGCCGAGAAAATGTGCACCACCTTCAAGACCAAGTGCCCCGGATGTGGGAAAGTCAACAACGCTCCTAATCCCGTTAGACGAGAGCGCTGTTCGGCTGCCAAGAAAGCGGGAATTTCCAGCGGCTGCGCAGCGGATCATATTAGTCCTATGTTCAGGTTGGTCTGGGACGCAGAGTGTGAGCTCAAGAAACAAAGAGAAGAGGAGAAAGCGACCGCGGGCCAAAAGAATTGAAAGGTATTCCTTCAATGAAATGCGCTTGATGATCGGTCGGAGTTCACCGACGACATCGGTTCAACAAGGGATGGCATGAGGATCAGGGTATAGGGATTTGGGAGGTAGAAACACACTGGATACGCACTCCAGTGCCAATCCCACATATAGCAGCTCCTGAACTACTACATCTGAAAAATTATAGCTTCCCCAAAACTTCTCAGCACCTACTCTCGTGAAGGGGCGATCGGCATCCTCAGGCGTACTGTGAAAGCAGCCACCTCTTAACAGCCCTCTCTTGACCATGCATTTAGAATTACAGTACAGGGCATTGAAGACAAAGTATATTGTGATTGTATAACTTTACAAGAAATCCGAAAATGTACCAAACCTTCCTCGTTGATCAACTCTCAGTCTTGCTCCTTCATAGCACCACGGATACCAGATCCCTGAACTCCTAGGGTAGCGACTTAACTTTTCCCTGGCAGGAAAATTCCAATTACCCCCATCGCCTTTTTATCATTCCAGTCTGCAACATTGTTCATCTCTTCTGAGCTTCAGCTCCAGGCAGCCTTCACACTCTATTTTAGGGACTTACAGTATGTTCTGGTTGTTTGGACAACTATTAAAGTACGACTACCACCAGGGTATGATCTTAAGTGCTGCAAGACATGCATCAAGATGTCTAGGCTCCGTTCATTTGAAACTGGGTTAGGTGGGTATGACCTTTAGACAATTCTTGAGGATGTATGGGAGAGGAAGCTGGAATTATAAGTGAATTGAGAAGTTCGTGATTTAGTTACTTTGTCAGGTGGGAAATAATCGTGGTCAATAATCAGAGGAGCACTGCAAAAATTAAACGAGAATGAGTCCGGTGTTGATAATCCTCATTCCCAATTGCGAAATACCATTCTTGATAACATTACTGAGGGCCAGAATGGCTCACAGCACGACAAGCTTTCTCAATCAGAAAGCAAGTGATTAACACCGCACCTCCACTCAAATGCCCCCAATGTTTGTGGACCAAAGTAAATCTCCTCCATCATCATTTATCAGAACCCATCACTCCCGAAAGACTTGACCTGCTGGTCCCAATCCGCATTAACTGCCTTCTTGTTCTTGGCCGATCTCTTGGCTTGGCACTTTCCGCATTGCTCTCGCTCAACGACCTCTTCTGGCCCGTCGTCGGCACATGAATCTGGGTTGCTGGGGTCGCAATATTCTGTGCGTGATGCTTGGGTGCTGCCGCACGAGGTGCAAGTTGGTGTGATCTTTTTGCACATAGTGTTGATTGATTGCGTTTAAGCGAGCTTTGGTCAGTAAATGCTTTGGGGTTTCTCGTAGGATAGGAGAGTATGTGTACTAGAAAGGCAGCTATTTGCTTGAAGAAGATTTCGAATTTAGTTGCGGTGGTTGGTTAATATCGGAATCTCGAATAGAGCATTTTCAGGGTGAATAGTTTAGGCTCTTCAGCTATGACTACCACCAGCTAAAATTGAAATTAAGTCAGGGGTTCTTTCGGGGCTAGTTTTAGATTCCTGTTCGCAAGAGCTGCACCAAACGACTTACCGTAATTCGCAAATTTAACTTCAACATACAACCAGCACACACCGATCTGTTAAGCACTCACTCAACTCCTGCCTGCTATAAGAAGTTATACTTAAATATAAACAATACAGCACTGCAATAACGGCCGATTAAAAATTCTATACAGCTTCAAAGTGGCAAGAGCATAATAACACACGTCCTATCAGTCGTTAACATTCAGCGTAAGCATTCTACCCACCATACAACCTACCAGATGCTTTCACTAAGCAAGGTATTATCCACGCAAGACCGCGCAACAGGCTTGTTACGGCAGTTGAATCGAGGGTTACGATAGTGTGCTTAATAGGCACGGTGAGGTTCATACAAGTATGAAATCAAACCAAGGGATGATTCATACCAAGGTACCGTCTGCCCACTTTCTCAGTAAGATGTGGAGCGGTCTACCGGAGCAGGGGCTGCCTGGAAAGGGTTGTAGCAACGCTCAAAATCTGGTTGCAGGGGAGGAATGAGAAGTTGCAGGCAAGTAGCTTGATCTTTGAAGAGCTGGGCTAGAAAGGAGTTATCCGAATCAACTCCCATCCCTTGGTTTCTACCAAGTTCATTGTTCTTCAACATTCCTTCAAAACATGTCTTTCCTCGACTCTGGATTGGCAGTAGACCTCAGCCAAGCAAACCCGACAAAATATACACCCCAAGGTTACGCAAGCACTCGATCTCGGAATGGACCTACAAGCAATACCTGCTGTTTTCAACGTGTGGCGAAAGCGTGTGGCGCACAAAGCACCCCACTAATATACACGCGCTCTAGCGCACCTTGGCGCTCATACCAGGAAGCTCTCCCTTTACATAGAAACCAGACAATCATTTATTCACTACTCTACGGTGCCCTAAAGCGTGACACATGTGTTGTGAATGTGGATACTGTATCTGGAGTTGAAACGAGAAAAGAAGGTCTTCCTAGAGAATGGAAGAGGGCGTAGGGAGAGAGAAGAGAGGAGGGAGGGAATATAGGTAAGGAGATGTGTGAGGGGATGAGTGACAAGACAGGTAACAAGATAGGCGAGAAGATATGTAAGAAGATAGGGGAGAAGATAGGGAGAAAACATGTCAAGTTAATAAGAGATAATAGGGCCAATTATAGAGTACGAAGCTATAGGTAAAACGCAGGGGACTACGTAAAACACCCCAAAGTAAGACGTAGGAAAAGGTTTTATATATAAAAATAGGCAAACCAGGATAACTTTCCAGGAATTAGTATATAGTAGGAACAGATTTGGGACCCCTGGCTAGAAAAAGTAGCCCTTTGAACTTTTCAGGCTCCTCGTTAAAATTTAATAATTCCTGATGAGATAGGTAAGCAGACCAGAGCAGACTTGAAACCAAGCTGAGATAGGCCTGAATCGCCCTGAGCAAAGGCGGTGCGAGGACACGTGGGTCACAGGTTTGGGAAGTATCGAGATTCCGGTCAATAAACGGGGTATTCTATGGAAGAGTATATCGAGTTCTGATTGAATGTGTGTTATCTTTCGGGGAAAGTTTGTGGACTACCATAGCAGAACAGCGCTAGTAATTCCGAGCTTGAAGTGATTCATACACTTTTCGACTGTAAAATTTACTCAGCACATGGTACTATGGTACAGTATCAAAGGAGGCCTGCTGTCAGTCGAATATCATTTTGTGGCATCTAGACCACCACCACGGTTTTCTCATCTTCAGCCCTTGGACCGAAGCTCTCCATGCTCAATCCAGGCAACAACTATGAACTTTTTGACTCCCAGTTCCAAACTACGAAATCAAAACTGTAGGCGCGAGAAGGTAGCAGTTTCCATGAATCTCATACTATTTTTAAATCATCTCATCGCTAGTTTTAGTGATTCTCATTTTCTGTAGAATCTGTCTGTACCCAGTTCCCAAACCATAAGCTCCCCTCGATATGCGACAAATTTTAGTTAAGTCCCCTTGTTATTAAAATCTGGCCATTTCTTCTGAAAAAGAAAGAGAATCGAGACTCAGAGCAACGAAACCTACACAAATTTAGCTTCAGCACTTTCCCCATTCAAGGGCTTTTCGCTCACCAACGATCACCCCTCAGTGAGAACCTCTCATATCCACATCACCTATCTCCTCCATCACGACCTTCAAATCTGTTTCATACCCACTCAACACACTTCCCCCACTCATTCTGCTGATCTCACCTCCCCGGTCATCCTGCCTGCTAATCTCCACACAACGATCAACACCGAGAGCCAAGCGTTTATAAAACTCCTTCTCTACCTCCAATCGACGAACCGACTCTTCTTGTTGCAGGACATTGGCTTGGCAGATGGCACAGAGTAGGTTGACGCGGTCGGTCGTGATACAGATGCATTCGATGCGGCACTCATCGCGGTCGGTGTAGCCGGAGCACTTGTCGCGTTGGGCGTAGGCGGGCATCTCGCTGGGTAAGGTTAGCTAGCTGTTTTAGATGGGCGATAAAAAATTGAGAGAAGATATTAAGGCTATGATGTATTCTTGGAATTGGAAGGTGAGCCTGGGATAGCTTTCGAGGCTATATCGGCGGGTAAAAAAGGGATGGATCTTGACTTACTGGAGACAGAGTGAGGAGAGTGGCATGTATAGGAAACACATTTTGAGTTTGAGGAGTAGATTGGTGGTGATGGTTGGGGTCTGTGTGGTCCGTTATGGTCGGGAAATTGTGATGTGGAATTGTCAATTCGATCTATGGGTTTTCTGACGTAACTTGGGGTAGGAGGGGAATGAATTGTATCTTAGAAAGACAGCGATGCCCTGAAGGGACTTAACAGAGTGCTTTATAAGCTTAGAAGGAGGTCTTTCGAAATTGTTCTGTGCGTGATGCATGTGTTAACTTTCAGATTCTTTGAGTCGTGTCGGTATTCGAGCGTTGCTACTATTCGGTTCCCTTTCTCGCTTAGCAGAGGGATGCTAGAGTGAATTTTTCTTAAGACTAAAAACCAGATAATTGCAATGCGAGGTGGTTATTGAGGCTTAGAGATGCTTATTACTGTCAAAGGTACTCGGAGAATGTATTAGACTTATCTAGAGGCAGACAGAATTGTGATTGCTTGAGCATCAAGCTTGGAAGGCTAGCTGCTTTTTCGGTCACTGGACGCCTATGGCATCCGTAAACCAGTGAGACTTGAATGACTATCAGACTCTGATCTAATGTAAGGGATTATATCTAGTTCGGTTCTCAATTGTATGGAATATGCTCTAAGCTGGAGTTTTGGGGCATTTATTCAAAGTCTGACAACTATGTTTTGAATCTGTTGCAAAGAATGAGCTTTTCTGCTGCGAAAATTAGGAACGCGTGAACCGGCTTATGCAGTATCTATTCTCACGTATACCTCTCAATGCCCAGTGTAGCTATATTTTAAAGTTCTACTTCATTTAATTTGAAGTTGTGCAGGCACTTGAGCACTTTGTGTTGAGTGACACTTAACTTAGACATTCAAAGCAATTTCGACATTCCAAAATCTCCAGAATTTTCAGGTAAATTGAAACATCGTAGTCTAGTAAATCACTCAAGCTTTTTTAATTACACTAACAGTCCGATTAATCCGCGCAGACCTGAATTCCCAACTAAAGCAGGATATTCTTGCCACCTTCAATGTCCACCACGACTTTAGTTGCTGACTGGCACCCTGAATTTGCCGATTAGTTTGGCCCGAGCACTCGATTCGGCCTTTCGTCGGAGGATCTGAGAGAGTGTTGTTCAGCCCAGTGAGGTCCTCTGGATCATGATAGTCCGTATTTGGCTTGTTGGAATGAGCCTTGTGAGCTCGAGACTACTGGAGAGTAGTAATGTATATGCACCTCGTGGTCAGATATGCAGCCCTGAACTTGAATGAGAGGATGAAGCCAATTTGTTTAACAGCTCCGCCCTAACTTTGATCCCTTGGCTATGGGGATTGAGGACTCTGGTATGTACCGTGTAAGGCCGATAGTACCAAAAGCCTTCTCTCTCAGTTTTTCTTTACCGTGCGAGAGGCAATGCCATCGAAAGCGCAAAGAGGGAACCCCGTCAATATCCCTTCCCCCCGAATTCATCTACCGCTAATACACGCTAGCACAGCATCTCTTAGCCCTAGCATCGTTCCCAACTTGCTCCTCGCGGCTCGTAAATCGCACCAAGCAACCACTTAACAATCCACAAGGGACAGTTATCGGTACTACTGCTGAAATAACTCCCGTCTCTGTGTTCCTCAGGTTTTGATCGCTGATACTAAACTTCTATTCTGGTATATAATTTCAGGTATTTTATAACTCTAAGATATATAAACACAGGAAGAAAGAATTTTCAAGATCTTTGATCAAAACTCTTTGATGTAATGACAAAGTCTAAGATGTCTAATACAAAAATATAAAAGAGATCGATCATACTGGCAGGGGGAAGCGAGAGAGACTTTTGAGGGGGAAAAAAGCTTCTGACTGCAAACGATCCAGAGCGCCAGACTCCCAGATACATGAAAATTGTCTAATCAGAGCTTTGCTTAGCCTGTTATATCCCCTAAGCATAGGTAATGTGATTGGTGGCGGAGACAGCCATCTCCCCAGTTCTAGCCCGGCTGTGGTACTGGCGGTTAACCCTATTCCAGCCACAGAGGGCCTCAAGCTGAGCCTCAAGAGCACGATATCCTGCTTCCGCATCTGCTGCGTATGATGCCATACCTGGTTGCCTGTTCTCCGGGTTGCTGCTACGAGTGTCGACAGTGAACATCGTGCCATCCCGGAGTTCCTCACAGATTTGTTGTTGTTGGCACGCCGGCCGTGGCAGGTACCGAATTGATCTGGATGGAGACTGCGCCCGGTTGTGGTTTGACTGACAAATAAGTCGATTGGGACATTCGTTTGGCCGGTCGGCAGAGAACGGACTTCGAGACTCCTCTCCTCGACATCGCTCTCCTCGGCATCTCTCTCACCTGTCTTCGGTACGGCCTTGGAGCAGTACTTGAGCATAAATTTGCTGGATTTTGTTGTACGCGCGGACAGGTCCCGCTATTCATTAGATCTGCAACTTCTGTTTGGCCAATCTTCTTCCCAAAGAGTCCGGGGGACAGGTGGGGTGGTATTAGAGTTGCTTACCGACGACGGACTTGAGTGAACTGACCAAGGGTCGAGGTGAGTAACATGGCACTCAGCGGCGCCATGGAGAAACTCTTGATAAAATGCATCTTATTGAATTGCTGGATTGTGTCTTCAGTTAGACGGGAAAAGTTTTTTGGTGAGTTCTGACTGAGAAATTATTAGAAGACTTGGACTGAATTCAGGTGATTGTTGGGTGATGTTCTGTAGTAGGCATGTATTTGTGATGATACTGGAATGAAGAGATGATCTTGGTGGAACCTACTCTACACTTTATATGTTATCACTATGCTATCGAAAGAAGCCTAAGGATTTGTTGTCTTGTGTCCTTAGACGTTACAAGTTGCAGTGACATGATAAGCATCTTGTAGGAGTAGTTTGTAGGAATTTCCTGCAAGAAAGGGGGAAGTCTTGTGAAATGTTGTCCCAGCTGTCTGACAGTGCAAACATCCTGTAAAAATATCCTACAAAAATAGCTACAATTTGAGTTAGAGGAAAGAAATGAAGGGTTTGCTTGAAATGACAGGAAATTTAGAGAAACACAACATGTAGCCACTAATAAAGATATTATAAGAACCTCGTAATATAGAGGGAAAGGTTCACGAAGGACTATATAAAGTGTTTTTGCTGTTATCGACTTGAAACTGCCTAGAACTCTATACAATTCAAGTCGGCGGTGCAGATAAGAGGAAGTAGGGAGGGTGAGATCCATTTAAAGTCGGTTTTATTTTGCTCTAACCAAGTCTCTCTAGTTATTCTGGCACGAGGCAGAATGCGAAGTTGGTGTTGCATGTGTGAGGAAGTGGAAGAGGAGGGAGCAGCAAGCTCCATGCCACCTTTTGATAGCAATTGTTGATCCTATCAAGCTTGAACGGTGCCTATATACAATATGGAAGCAAGCCAGAACGCAGGTGGTGTACAAGGTGTAAGTCAAAGCGACCCGGGCCGAGTTACGGTACGGTACTACTGTAAGATACCGAGCACCCGGAATAGCCCTGGCCCCAACGGGATGTGGGTCTAAGCCGGGCGCCAGGACCGCAGCATTATGCTTGGGATGCGGGGAAGCGCTGCCACGCACTGCCCACTTGACCGCCCCGGTGAGCTACAATGCGTAGTCCATCGCCTAACTATTATTATCTTATTTAGTCGAGGTCGAAATCATCTCTATTGCTCTATTATACTCTTCTACAATGGCTGCTTCGGAACATCTGCAGATTATCAACCCATCCTACCTCGGCGGTGACGATGTTTTGTTTCTTCTTTTTCCAATGCTCGCAACGGAGCTCCGACTGCACATTTGGCAATACTCAATAGAACAGCATCGTTTGCTAGAGATTGAGGTCAACAGACCGTATCCGTGGGGCTCTGAGGATGCTCCTCCATATTCGACTACGAATGCGCTAGACAAGTTGATTAGCGGCCGGAACTACACTGCTATTGTGCAAGGCTGTCATCTGCACAGCAAGCTATTACATGTCAATAGCGAGTCACGACAAGCAGCACTCAAATTTTACCGCATTCATATTCCTTGCAATTTCCAGACATCCGAATATATGAGTGTAAAGTCAACCCTCTACATTAATCCCGAATACGACTTCATGTTCCTAAGAGGAGACTATCCCCCGGAGCACACGTTTGTCGACTTCCTCCATGATCTCAAGGCCTATGACCCAAAAGATATTGGACTTCTCAATTTGGCCCTAGACACGAATAGCATGAGCGCTCTGCATTCCTTAACAAATATTTCCGAAGCCCCTGCAAGAGCCACTTTCGTCGATTCTCTGCAGCAGCTGCGGGAGATTATCTGGGTAGCCGAATCTATGTGTGGGCGCGCGATCCTGGGGCCATTGGATAATATCCAGGGCGTTGGAGTTCGATTCAACCACTCGATGCCTTTAAAGGCGAACACGCCGGCCTTCAACTTCTTGAGCCAAGACCCAAGAGCCATTGGGCCAGACTTGAAATACGTTCTGGCGGCGGCCACAGATCCGCGGCAAATGCGCCTGGAGTGGCGCCAGCTGCTAGCGAACTGGAAAATTCAACAAGCTCTACAAATCAGGGAGCGGGTCCTTTTCACCTGCGAAGTTCCTGGATACGAGCGTCAGGTCCGTGATATCAAGACAGCAAATACATTCTTGAAGGAAGAAGAAGAACGATGGGTAGGAGTCCAACAGAGATGGCGCAGGGTAGTTATGGAGCATGCAGGAAAGGTACCTGTTGAAGGACCGGAGGAGCTTTCCAAAGCTGTGAGACCAGCGATT
This sequence comes from Bryoglossum gracile, assembly GCA_037952635.1. Classification (NCBI taxonomy): domain Eukaryota; kingdom Fungi; phylum Ascomycota; class Leotiomycetes; order Helotiales; family Bryoglossaceae; genus Bryoglossum; species Bryoglossum gracile. The sequence continues at coordinate 10,637 of JAPZPB010000166.1, read as the reverse complement.
GGGTTCTGGTTGTTTCCCGCTGAGGCTTTAGGACGCCTCGAAGGCGACCTCTCGGGTTCGAAGAAGGTATTTGATATGACAGGATACTGGCCAGAGTTAGCGTTGTCGTCTCTTTATTAGCTTTGATTACAGAATAAAAATAAAGACATGAACAGTGATCTACGATATTCTTACAGCCCCCTAAACTGCCCATCCACTATCTTGATAATGGTCAACATCATAGCCAAAGCACTTGGTTTGACTACAGTACACATCTGGGTACAGATTCACATGCTCGTTGTCCCTTCCACCTTGTGTAAGCAAAGTGGGCCAAAAAATAACCGAATGTAAGCTCTTATATACTTAAGCAAAACCTTGACCTGGCCACGGTGGCAGAGCCTCATATTTTTGAAACTATAAATAAAAACAAAGTATAGTAAGAAATAGGAATCAAAGAAACGAAGCTATTTAAGGCTTTTAGTATAGTTTAAGACAATCTTGGCATAAAGACACCTCGTTAATCCACAAAATACGCCATGTAAACTTAATCTGGGCCGATATAAACCCCTTTTTCATACTTATATATTATGATAGGCGGGCGCACAATTCCTCACTCTTGGCGGAGCGCGTTATTCCAAGATGTAAGAAAGAGAAGCTAAAACACTTGAAGAGGAATAAACGAAGTTTGGAATGGTCTAGCATAAGAAAGAGGGAGTTCTCTCTGACTTGAAATTTAATGGAGATTTTTGAGGTGGACGAAGTCAATGCGAATCTCGGTTGAATGACGATGCTTGTCTTGGCGGTGCGCGTTATTCCAAGATTTCGCGATTGAACACATATCATGCACGAAACCCCATCAACTCCCCCAGCCCCATCTCTGAGCAAGGTCGAAGTCTCACACTTACTCTCCATCCCCGTCCCCAACCGCCATAATGGTTTACGTGCGACAGGAAAAGCTTCCCAACCTGAAGCAGTACAAATACTCCGGTGTCGACCACTCGCTGGTGTCCCGCTACGTCCTTAAGCCGTTCTACACCAACTTCGTCATAAAATGCTTTCCGCTGTCGATGGCACCGAATTTGATTACCCTGATGGGTTTCAGCTTCGTGGTGGTTAATCTTTTGACGATGTTGTGGTATAATCCCACGTTAGATCAGGATTGTCCGCCTTGGGTCTATGCGAGTTGGGCGCTGGGGCTATTCTTGTATCAAACTTTTGATGCTATTGATGGGTCGCAAGCGTAAGTTGTGGGATGATCTCTGGGGGGTATTTCTTGGATCTGCGGATGCTAATCTGAGAGTGGCAGACGACGAACTCATCAGAGCGGGCCTCTTGGAGAACTCTTCGATCATAGTGTTGATGCGGTCAACACCGCTCTTGGAGTCTTGATTTTCGCTGCATCGCAAAACCTAGGAATGGGATGGAAGACTGTCATGGTTCTGTTTGGAGGTTTGCCCCTCTCTCCAAATTCTCACGCTTTTGCTGATAGGGTACAGCGCTCTTGACATTCTATGTTCAAACTTGGGACGAATACCACACGAAGACTCTCACACTTGGCTTGGTTTCTGGACCAGTTGAAGGAGTCCTCATCTTGACGTTCGTGTATACTTTCACTGCTATAATGGGAGGAGCCAGCTTCTGGTCGCAATCTATGTTTGCTACTTTCGGAATCCCACACTACGCTTTTATCCCGGAATACATCTACCAGCTGTCGTTCAATGAGTGGTGGATGTTTCAAGGCGGTTCCGTTATGGTCTTAAATACCGTTCAATCGTAAGCATCGCTTTATTCCCGTTAGAAGAGAGCAGCGTTAACAGACTCAGTGCCATCAATGTTATCCGAGTCCGCCGAGCCCAAGGTGACAAGTCTCGCGGTGCTCTCCTCGGCCTGGTCCCGTTTTTCGTAACCTGGACCCTGATTCCCGCCTATCTCTATCTCAACCCCGAGATTCTACACAACCATCTCGTCCCCTTCGTCTTCTTCGCAGGGCTCGTCAACGCTTACTCGGTGGGACAAATGATCACTGCTCATCTCGTCATTCTCGACTTCCCATACTACAACGTCCTCGTCTTGCCTATCGCATATGGTGTGTTCGATTCCGCTGGTCCTGTCCTCCAAAAGAACTTGGGTGTTGGATGGCCAAGTGCTCTAGGTGACGGTGGATACCAAGTTGCGTACATGTTCTGCATGTTGGGCATGGCAATTGGTGTTTATGGAAGCTTCGTCGTAAGTCTCTTCCCGCCCCCCTCAAAATCCTGAGTGCTAATTTGCAAAGCTTGATGTAATAGTTACGATCTGTGACTACCTTGATATCTGGTGTTTGACAATCAAGCACCCATGGAATTTTGAGGCTGAAGCTAGAGAAGCGAAAAAGGCCCAGTAAATAATGATACCCCGAGTGTGTTGAAACTGGTGATGTAGGTATTGAATGAGTGGGTTATGATTGTACTATAACCGGAGTTGGGTTTGTCGGCTTTATAATGCATTACTTTAAATTTCGTACAAACTATTTTGCATGACAGGTGTGCAGTATTTCTAGTAGTATTACTTCCAGTATTCAGGGCGTACGTAATACAACCGTATTTTTAAGCATTTGCCTTACCATACTATTTACCTAAGGTATTTAACAACAATTACAATAGTAATACAAATATACGAGAGTAAATTTTATAAAAATTAAAAATCAAAGCAATTACAAACAAATAGCATTAGTATTTCTTATATATAATTCCTAATTATTTTTTAAATAGCAGAGATTTAGCCTTTAAATAAGATTATTAATACTATATAGAGTTTTATAGCTTTTAACGTTAGCTTTTATTAAAGTCTTTATTTAGACTTAATTGAATAGAAAAAATGTAAATTATTATATATCGGTATGAAAGGTATAAGTTTTAATACTCTTGCTTAATATTAAGTAATGGGTATGATGGCCAACATACTTTATACCTTTCAATGCTATACCCTCGTGGTAAAAACGTGTTGTACTTAAAGTATGCAATACTTCAAATACTATTAGAAACACTGTAAGCGTGTAGGTCTTCAAGACTTCAAGGATGCAATACGATAACACCAATATCCTTCCCCGAGAGCAAGACCGGCTCAAAGCTCCTTGCTCTACTTGGTATCAAGGATCCCTGGGCAGCGATATTTATAATAATCAAAATTTGTGACAACGACATTCCAAGGATGACTCTGAGAAAAGAGCTGGACATATTGTTGGTTACACCGTCCATTACCGATGATATGCTAAGCAAATGGTCTGATACTTAAATACTCTTGTATATTCGCTACAGTCCTTCATCCCGTCCGTTAGTATATCCAACTTCATGCTGGTAAAGCTATAGCCGAATTATAAGAGAGGTACTCGCGTATTTGTAAAATTTCATGATTGCCGCATCATTAAACCACCAATTGAAGGCTATTTTGGGCCTTGGTGGGGTAGTGCAGATACCGCTCACGGCGAGAAGGCGGTTCATCCCCCTTTGGATAGGGCCAGGGATTGCATCATCAAATATATCTCTAAAGGCCTTCGTTTAGCGTAACATCTTAGAGAAATCTAGCAAACACTCAACTACTCAGGCTTTCTTAGAAAGTGACGTAGTAATGAACGGTGGAATAAACTCACAGCTGCGGCTGTGACAACCTGCTTTAGAACAGTGGATATCGCTTGGATAGGCTCACGACATCCCTCCGAGATCGGAATTTCGTTTAAGGATCTGTAAGTAGACGGACTATATAGAATAGTTGTGTTAGTAAAGGTGTACTGAAGGTTTGGTTTAAAACGAGGAGAGGACTTACATCAACCGAGTAACCGAGCCAGTGAGCGTAATGTTTTCTTCTCCTCAGGTGACTGAGCCCGCTCATGTCATTTTCATGGCCGCCGCTAGATAAAGGAGATCTAACGATATGAGAAGCGCGGAGGTGAATTTGGGAAACGTGATTTTGGGAGTTATTAGGCTGTATTACAATGTTCTATTCTTTATATTTTGTTTTCAATTTTTATACAAATCAGAATAGGGTTTGGGCTTATCTAAAAGTAACATCCTTAAGGAAATAACAAGAGAGATTATCCCAGATAAACCCCGAATAAAGCTTTGTCGATAGGTTTCTCAAATAAAGAATACAAGGCATTCTTAGCCAGAGATTACTTTGTTAACAAAAATCGAAGAAGATTTAATCAAATCCGTCTTTTCTCTCTTTTTAAGCCTCCTGGGTTTACATAACTCATTTGGAATTGCCATGCTGATGAGACCGTAGGACACAAGCTTTAAGCGGTGTTGGATAACAAGGGTCTTAAATGATGGACGAGAAAGGTTTCCTATAAGGCGAATGCTTAGAAGTTAAGAACACAAAAGCCGGACAATTTATTTCAATTTATTTCTACCAAACCTATAATTACTGGAATTACTTAATAGAGATAAGTATCTTCGATTGAAAGCATTTCAAGACACTGGATATATAGGGAGCCGATGACGCTCCGCTGGCTTTCCTGACTACTCCGGAAGGTTAAATCTTTTCTAGAGCATAATTATACCTATTTGGAAAAAATATTCTTATCAGTAGTAAAGAACCAAGAGTTGCAAGAACTATTATCACATATAACTATCTAGTTATAAAAGGATAAGAAACTAAGGATAAAAATCTCGAACTACGAATTTTAAAAAGAAAAGAAAGCACTGCGTCTTCAGGCACGGTTTTTGTTACCTTGCTTATTATTATCCAAGAAAGAGATATTTTTCTGGTTAAAACTTCGCAATATTTCTAGCTAAAGCTCGAGTGTTAGTTACATTACTGTGTTTTTTCTGGCCAGTTAAAAATGGCCCGAAGAAAGCTTGAAAATTCCGACCTCCTAGTAACTCAAGATACATGATAGGTGAGAAGACTGCTTTATATTCGCGGAGCCTAGAAACCGGAGTCGCAAGCTTGCTCCGCAAATCACAAGCAATACTTAGCCTCCTCCTTCCCACCCCCTTTTCATTCTCGCTTAGCTGCCCATGCGGCTGTGTAATCAGGAGCTTCAGCATGTTTAGCTTATTTCAAATACTGAGGTACCCAGAGGTATACAGAACCACTATAGAAATTTACCTCCATATAAGACTGTTGTAACGATAGTTTGTTTGGACTTTCTCCTTATGTGTTGATTGTTAATCACGTGACTATTGTTGCTCCCTTGAAGGCCCTACTAGACCAATTAAATTGCAGTCATGAGAGTTGTCGCTTGCAATGAAGTTTGAAAGCAGCACTACTGGGTGCTTGGAAAAGGTAATCGCAGGTTTTATTACAGGTTGGATTTTGGGGGCTGACTTTCGTAGAAGTGAAGTCTCAGCTGAGGGGCCTAACTAACAAAGTCAGTACCAAGACGCTGAATCCTACCGAATCATGTGCAAATCATGAATTCTGTAACCAATAAAACTCGTCATGCTGTGGGGGACTGGTATCTAAATGGTTAACTCGAAAGACTTATCGATTTCATGTTTATGAAAATATAACAGTGAAACCTCACATACTTCCTCAAGCTCCGCCTACTAAACCATGTTCTCTAAGTCCGATGTACCAGCTTACAGGTATTTTCAATGCTGCTAGTTTTGCAAGTCTAAAGATAGAAGTATCTCCGATAGCCTCCACCGGCTCTCCTGGTGGCGCATGTACTGCCGGTGTGCGGTAGGGAGTGCATGTGGCGTTTTGTCCAAGGCTGAATTTTGCTACGAGGGCCAGACCGCCAGGGAATTCCCAACTTTTAACAGGGACCACCTAATTACATACCCGGACAGACAGTACAGTACCTGCGGAGTCAGTTAAGGTATCCGCGCTCATTTTTACTTTACCTGCAGCGTCGTTAACCCGATCCAAACATTAGAACAGTCCGCATTTATCCACTCACACTCCACAGACTCTCACTGCAGTAGACTTGTTTTTTTGGTTGGCTAAGCAAAACCGGAATATTATTCATATAGATATTCCTATTTGTTCTTTGATGCCATATCAGAACCGGGGGTCAGCGGCCCGCCAAGACTTCAAGGCACACTACCTTGCGGTCTTGTCTGGATCTTTCCGCCCGCTGCTTTCAGTTTTTCACCTGGCATTACCTAGCTTTTGTAGACATTGTTAGTGTCCTCTCGTTGTTATGTAAGATGATAGGAGGGATGGTGAACGGTACCACACAGGGCAGCAAGCTAAATGGGAAAAGCAAGTATACTACCGCTAAAGTCTCCGAAACAGCACATGAGAGATTCCGACAGGCTCGGTCCACAAGGCTTTTTTCGGTTTTGGAACTTCACACTGTCTCTTGACGCCCATGAACTCATCAGAGGATATGTTTTACCATCCTGTGGGGTGTTGTCCGATGTTGGTCGTGGTATCCGAAAATAGTCTCAAGGTACTCACCAAGGAAAGCCACCTGAGGCGCTGTTGTCTCATTTTAAAGCTGTAAAGTTGACAGCAAGTAGAGGCCAAGAGTTGACGAATGAGAAGCTTCTGATTCAAGAGACAAAATCAGGATCTTATCGACACCGTTCTGGCTGTGCTAAAATGGCGGTCTTGGAAGGATTTTCGTGCAGCCAGCATGGCATAGTTGGTAAAATCGGAGGTTACTGGTCTAGGTGGGTATGTGTTTCCATAGTCTCAAGACTTGTATATCATCGTCGAGCCTCGTTCGTAGGCTTCCTTCAAGAATTAAGCACAACACCATTCTAACTTCTGTGTACCCCTTCACACACGACTTCTGCAAGACTTCAACATACTCAACCACAAAGATGGATTCCAACAAGTTCCCTAGAAAAATAGCGCCCGCTAATTCTAAAATAACCAAGCCTCGAAAGTTCAGATCCTCTTGTGATGCTTGTTCTACCTCGAAGGTTAAATGTGATCAGAGACAACCTCAATGTCTTCGGTGTACCAATCTTGGATTTCGATGCAATTACAGTCCTTCAAGAAGAATGGGCAAACCTCCAGCATCTTCGAGAAAACTCAGGCCGGCATCAAATTACTCCTCATCTGAGACAGAACAATCAAGTCCTCCTGCAGCAAAGAAGAGACAGCTTTCCCCTACTTCCCTCAGAGCAGCAGCACCTTATCAACCACCTACGCCTGAGATAATTCAATGCGCGTTTGAGGCGAAGACCTTCATGGAGAAGGACAACTTCGGGGATCTGAACTGGCAATATGAGGTCCTCCAACCCAGGAATTTCGAGGTCCCGCCTACTTTCGATAGTCAAATGACAACCCCGAACCTCTTCAACCCTTACTTTGACTTTTTGGGCAACGATTCAATAGCTGATTACAACAACCAATACATTTTATGCGGCAACTCCAGTTACCATTCCAGCCGAACTCCCAGTGTCGAGCCTACATTTTCCCCCTTTACTCAACTCCGCACCCATAATGCCGACGAACCACAATTTTCAAAACCCACCATGTCTACGATCAAAGTCCGCACCAACCATCTCGATTACACCGACTCCTCAATTCCAAGTCTATATGAGAAGGGAGTAAGTACCTATATGGACCAAGTCCTCATCAAAAACAAAGTTGCCATCGAGAATGCCGAAGGATTGCTCGCGAGTTCCTGTCCCGAAAACCCTCATCTAGCACTCACACTATCACTAATCTGTATCGAAATCCTCGACACGTACGAGGATGCCATCAAAGCCTCGGGCTCAAACCTTCCAATCATCTCGCCATCAACTGGGACAACTAGGTCTGGGAGTCCGCTCCAGATCATAGTGGGTGAGTACAGGATGGATGCTGAGGATGAGGAGCGTATGCGAATTCAGATTGTGATCAACGAACTTAGAAAGGTTAAGGGTCTGATAGATAATTTTTTCAGCAGGTATTGTGGGCATGAGGAAGATGAGGCGATATATGGAGCATTAGAGATATTTTTGCGAGGGAAGTTGAGAAAGACTATGGGAGATTTGTTGACGAGACTTGCTTGAGAGACTTGTTTCTGAGGGGTGGAGTTTTTTGCATTTTAATCTTGCATTTACGCGAAGAACAGAGATGAATCAGGCATGGAACTGGACCAAAAGGAAGTTTGATGACTTGATGGATGTGTGGTCACTTCTAGTAAGAACTCGGGCTCAAAGATGCCACCTTTCTAGTCAGACACTTGCCACCTTTTATATACCTGTGAAAATTACCTATTCCTAGTTTTATTTCTGTTCTTTCAAGACTTTGGTCCTCGTGGTCATTGCGAAGCTGAATCCCAAGCACTAATGAAGACGGGTCGATATTCACTTGCACAACTGCACACAGGTTCCACCTTTCAGCACATAAGCTCGACCAAATAAGGCCTCTATATTCCCCTCCTACCAGAATCTCTTGGTTGCCCGGGAAAACATGTTTTTGCTGTGTCAGTTCATGATTACGCTACAAGTTCGAGCTCTCAACTACGTAAGGCTTTCCAGCAACCCAACAGATTCTATCCGTTGTTATCGCCGCCTGGGGCTGAAAACTCAAAGTTTGAAACTAAGGATCTCAGATAAACTAGAAGAAACACGGGATATCAGCCCCCACCCTCGACCAGTCGCTGGTGCGGTCGGCAGCTCTCCGAGGAGGTGCATAAGTGCGTATGTGATGGCCGAGGGCAGTGCAATCACACGAGCAATGCTCATGATCTATGATTTGGATGCCGACGATGATTTATAGCCCTCTAAAAAGATCATAGAAATGTAAAGCTTATTTTGTTAAAGCTCAAAAAATAATCTGGCAACAAAAAATAGGGCCCAAGCTCAAAATAACACAGCCATTAATCGCGGACGACCCAACCTTGACCCGATTCCTTGACTTAAACATGTATCAACTCGTGCTTTAACAAAATAACAAAAACTTCAAAACGCGTTGCTCGTTAATAGTGGAACGGCGGATTGGTTAGCAATATCATGCTTGCTCTAGGTACTAGCAAGCCTTTCTCTTTTCAGCTATCCTGGGCCGGGACCTGTGAATGGAGGTTCCCTGAATCATTGCTGTTTTAGCCCAAAAAGAATCTGACGGACAGATTTCTTTTTCCTGCCCAGCAGATAGCCTATTCTACAGAACTTGACCTATTATTCACAAGCAAGGCTATGTACTATTGCGATCGCTTTATTCTTCTGCGCAATTTCCTATTCCATCATCGAGACTTGTCCAAACGTCTTACCAGAGAAGTTCCAACGCCAAACTTCCGTTAGAAACACTTTGAAATGTCGAACGATCTTGCGAAAATGCTAGGCGGGCTCAAGTCCCGAGAAAGGAAATTCGGAGTAGAGATGGAGATGGAGATGGAGTTAATATACAAAAAGATAAACTATGACAAGCGGCTAGCTACAAATCCAGAAATAACACCTGGGAGGAGGATTGTGATGATCCCAGTTCGGAAGAGAGCTACCAATGCGTCACGTCCTCAGAGGACTCAGAGTCGGATTTAGACCCTTTCCCAGTGGAAACAAAATCTCTGCTTCCATCCACCACACGAAGAAGCAGTCCAGTGGCTATCTCATCCAGGTACCTCGTCCATCCAGCCAAATACTCCGTCTGATAGCCAGTCAAAATGAAGCCAACAGCCTCTCCACTGACCATATCATTCAGAATCCTCATGTCATTACTTTGCTCAGCTAGTGACTGCTACGTAGAATCGCGGTGAATGGAGGCGAAGACGTTAGGGATTAGGTGGAGAGGGATACCTTGGATTACAGTGATATTGACAGGGTGGGGAAGGCTAGGGATGGAGCGGACGAGAACTTGGTGGGTGATTGGGAACGTGCTGGTGTGTGTTTTGAAGCCAGATGTATTTTATGGAGAATAGGTTGGCCGCGCACTCTGCTACTCAATTGGCACAGCTGGGACCATGACGGGAGACATTTATGAAAGTGATTAATAGTCTTGTTATATAAAACCAGCCTAAATTAACAAATGAGACGCCATAAAATGCACGGAAATTGTATTACAATGGCGTTGTGCGTCAGGCAGAGAATGCACTGTTGTTCTTCACCTGGTAGTGTAGAAGCAATAAGACTAAGTGTTCCAAAACATGAATAATGTTCTGAGGCTGGCCTTGTTCTTACGGAAACAATACCTATTATACGTCTATAACTACCCCCCCAACGACCAGTCTTTCAGAATTGTGCAGTAACGAGAATCTTTCAGATTTCCATAACGTCCTAAAATCCACGTCGATTCCACGACAACAGCAGCGAAGCATTTGCAGGCACCGATATCTCAAACCAGAATTGATATCCAAAACTTCAACAACCCTTCAACAAAAACACCAAAATGCCAGGTGACTCTCATCCTCCGGGTCATGGAAAGGTTTGCGTATGTGGCTTTTTATGGCGAAAAGATGCCTTCGGATGGCGCTGTGAAGGCGGTTACCACTTCGTCAACGACATGGGCGAAGACTCCGCCCAAGAGGACGCGCGCTTGGAACGTGAGCGCCGTGCCAAGATAAAGGAGAACGAGGACGATAAATATGCCATCAATGCTGCCCGCGACCAAGCTAGACAGAAAGCCAAGAGAGATGAGGAGAAGCGGAGAGATGAGGAGAAGCGGAGAGATGAGGAGAAGCGGAGAGATGAGGAAAGACAAAGAGAAAGAGAGAAGGATAGAGAGAGAGAGAAGGTAAGAGTACAGAGTAGAGAGAAGGAGAAGGAAAGGGAGAGGGAGAGGGAGAGGGAGAGGGA
>JAPZPB010000165.1:64601-77639 GCA_037952635.1 Bryoglossum gracile | reverse complement strand
GTATATAGTCTAGAGGATTATACCCTTTACTAGGCTGCTATTCTTAATAAAAAGGCTAGTACTATCTCCTTGTTTACAACGGCTATAATTCTTATATTAGTAGAAGCTTTATTGCTTACTGCCTTTAAAATCGAATTGCACTCCTAATTCTTCCTTTGCATATATCGCATTTGCTTTAACTACTTAACGTTGCGATTTTCGGTCTATTAAAGAAGCGGCTAATAATAGCAATCTCTTATCTTAACTAGGCCTAACTTATATAAATATAGAAGTTCGAATAGATAAAGGCATATATTTAAGCTCGTTTAAAGGTGTTTAATTATTAGTATATTAAATTAGCATAGCGTGGAGCTAGGATAGCTCTATTTAACCCCTAGAGGGCGCTTTATATAATAGAAAGAGAGATAACCCTAGGGTTAGAAAGGCTAAAAATACTAACTTAATTTGATATTTTCAACTAAGTCTTTATTAATAGTTTACCACTAGACGAAGCAACTTTATAAGTAGCAAATAAGCTCTTAAATATAATAATTAAAGCTTATACGATACCTTTAACCCTAGTCTATTAGTATATCTAAAAACTAATAGTTAGAATAGAGCAACTATAAGCGCGAAGTATTATCTACTAGTATAATGCTAATAACCTCTAATTAATAATTAAGCAATAGACAATATATATAAAGGGAAAGAGGGTAGTTTTAAAGGGTTATTTCTATATTTCTATGCAAGAATTATATAATACTATAGTTGCGGCCGAAAAAGCTACTAAAAAGCAAGTAAAGAAAAAGAGGAAAACTAAGGATAAGGTTAGCTTATACGAAGCAGAGAGTAAGGAGGAAGTTAAAGAAGAAGGTTAAGATAATTCTAAGAGTATAATAGAAGATTGTATTATAGTTAATATTAAGTAATTAAAGCTTTTATAAGGGAGTCTTGAAAAATCCCCCGCGTTACGCCACTACCCGCGTTACGCCACGACTTACGTTACTTGTTCTAAACTTAGCAGGCTTATCATTTTTGTCAAGTTTTAACGATGATTTGCAGGGATCAAAACAAGCTCTAGGGAACCAGATTGGACCCTCATCAAAATGGAATCGCGCTTATCTCTCCATTTCGTACTATTTCCTAAGACGGCTATTTTACTAGAGACAACTAACTAAACAACCACTCAAGACGTGGCGTAATCTTCTGACCACTATTGCCTATTCAGGTTACATACTAAGAAGTTTATAATACCGTGTGCAGTCTGCTTCTCTAGGTACCCGCATTTGGTCAAAGTATTGTAGCTCCAGACGATATTTCGCTCGGCCTACTATTAATGTACGTAAGAGCATAAATATATTCTGCCTTTTACTCTTTTCTTCTATTAGAGACAAGTAAGCGTGTATGTTTGATGATGCATCCTAGACTTGGAAATTCATAACTTCTTCCCTTTATGTATGCAAGAGATACTGTATACTAAGCAACTGAAAGCCGCAGTTCACTCAAATAAGTCTTCTATCAAACGATAGTCTTTTATAAAGTACAGGAATCATATAATTACAGCCACTTTCTTCGTGTATGACTGAAATTGTCGTGCAATATTATCTGAGCTTTCTGTTATATATCCCGCAGCAACTCTCCTGTAAATATCGGGCCGTTCAGCAACTGGTATGATGCAAATACAGCACAAAGTAGATTGTGGTTGTCCAATCGGACCCATGTAGTTTGTGGGCATTGCATCGTATGAAGTAATTGGCACACAGAGAACTTTCTGCCGTGGATAAATAACTTCGTCGTGATCAGCTGTGCCTATTTTTTGGTCATTGCCTACGCCAGAAACAATGTATAGCTCACTGCGCCCAAGAACCACATTATCTCCAATATAAGCGGGCAAGAAATGCCCATAGAGGTGCAACTCCCCGGAGAGGACTTGGCCAAAGCGATCGTCAGCAACATTCTTGACTTGAATATTCTGGATATCCACGAGAATGTTCTCGTAACATTTTGTTTCGCTCTGTCCCGAAAAGAAATTGTCAATGGGATGGATGACCGATGCCCAGGACCACGATGGAGAACGATATGCTGTCGGCCTCTTGGGTAGGATCTCCTCGTCAGTGCCTCGCACCTGTTCGCAAGTCCAAAAAAGTCCCTTTCGAATATCACGCTTCCATAGGCCAGCGACATATTCGTCACCAAGCAGTTTCTGCATTCTCTTGGCTATACCTGAAATGGCGGGGAAAATATCTCGTTCCATTGTGAGGCTCCTCTCTGTATAAGTTTTCAGTCTTTTATACCAATCCCGATAGAGTGTGCCTTGGTCAAATTTTTGAGACACTGCACGCATCTCGGGATCCATAGACTCATCATCCCTTGATCTCATATGTGGTAGACATTCGCATGCCGTAGTTTCCAAACAAGCCCAGCGTAATTCGGTATCTGCATACATCAAGACGCGGGTAGAGAGCATCGTCTCTTGCACTGTCCATGCACGGGTATTGAGCGGTGCAATAATGGCATTGTGAACATCCCAATGGTTATCCTCGCGAAGATTTATGTAGAGGGGCATGTTTGGCTGACTATAAGCCGACGCCATAAATGAATCGAGCTGAGGGAATCGGCAAGGCCGGATACTATAGGCGACAGTCGGACGGAAGCAACCCCCACTACCATCGCTGGCAGCAAGCGCTGCAATAGTGACCTGAGTGTTTTGATAGATGCCATCCATCGTGACAGACTCCCTTTGCCAATCTTCCGCAGAATCCTGAATGATGCACAAGGAGTCTATCCAAAGGTATGGAATATTCAGCCTTCGAGTCGCTACGATCGCGTTTTGGAAGGTCTGACTCATTGCGGCTACGGTGATTGAGGATTGATGTTGTAAATAGTTTGATTTGACCGTTCGAACAACGCTTAATTTGCCCCAGCAGTGGCTCAAAGCTGCGTATCTCCCTTTTCGGCCTCCGGTAATCCACAAACGTACTGTTGGAACCCCTTCAACGCCAACAGCAATTACACGCGTTGGTAGCTGGGTTTCGACGGTAGGTCTCTGCGTACTATTGCACAGCTGATGCCCTTCCTTACAAGTCGCCATCCAATACTTTGCGAGTGCAAATGAAGACGCACAACCCGTATGCGAGATGTCTGGAAAAGGGTCACAGTTCCCCAATATTTCCAGCAGAGACGCTACAGAAACAGGCTAATTAGCCCGCAAGCCATAAATATGACATGATGGTTGGCGACAGACCTGGAAGATCGCTCATCATGGTAAAGTTCCATTGGCCTAAAAAACCGTTGAGAGCAAGAGACAGAGTACCTTGCTTGAAACTTAAAAGTAGGTAGGTACCGCCTGAGTTAGGCGCAGAATGTCTCGAGATGCACTGCTTTGCAAAATGCTTGATTAACGAACAAAAATGGCACTTTCTATCAGGTTGCGCTAGGATTGATTCTACCCTGAGATAGGGAAGCCTCAGCTCGAACGAGTCGGTGGTGTCATCGACGTGACCGTAAGGCGCCGACGGTGCGCTGCGCCGCTCTCTCGAGAAATGGATGGCTTGGCATGTTGCACATCCCATCTTGAATATAGTACCATGTAAAACAGGCACAGCTACTTATTCGGAGTCTGCCAGAATTCTCGATGTGAACGTTTAGGAAGCCATGAGGGGTTGAGGAAGCAGATATTCTGGTTACGTAATAAGTTCTTTGCCTAAGGCTACCATATTCTTGTTTTCTGACTATGAGCCCTTGGCGCTAAAATGGCCTCTCAGTTTCCGATATAGACCTCATGTTTGAGTTCATCATTCGTTCGGACAAGACTTCCGAGGTGGGAGTATCTTAGCCCTTCAATGTCCACAATCATTTTTTGAAGAGAACAGCTTGTCCTCGGCTTCCCTCATCGTTTCTCACCTTTTTGTCACTTCACTCTCACCCTGCTCAGCTCCAGTGCCCTTCACTTGATTAGCAGGATCTAGTTTTAGTTTTCTTTTGATCTTTTATTAGTCTTTTCCTAGAAAGAATTGTTCTTCGAACCTGGCAATTTGAGAACGCAAGGATTACCAAGTAGCTTTGATTTCTAGTTCTTTAAAATGGACAAGCAAATTGCACAGCTCTCATTCAATATCCGATGCATAATCAGGATGGATGAGATAGTCTTGAGGACTTGTGAAGTTCAAAAGGCTTGGATAAACAGGAGCGCGTCTGGGTAATCAAAATTGTCTAATAACCAAGGGGATTTGGATACTCAAGAGTACTTGAATAACTAGAAGCATTTGAACAATCAAGAGTATGGGGGGGTTCAAGAGCACCGGGTAATCTAAAAACTGCTGATTCTTCAGGACTACTCGATTATCCAAAACCTTTGGTCATTGAAGACCTCGTGATTATTCAATGCTATTTGATATATTAAACGACTTGAATATTAAAAAGGTTCAATAATCCGCAGTGACTTATGGATTGAAATACTTTCAATATTGACAGCACTGGTAGATGTGAACTTCACTGTCGACCTTTCCCTCCAAGCCCGTTCGCTCAGGAAGGCGCCACCCACCGACCGTGGCCTTCTTTAGCCTCTTCCTATCCGTCTCCCTCATCAACTCCTCAATCCTGCAACATCGCATAGATGGATTCAAATGCAGTGCAGACTCCTGGTCAAGAGGGCTGTAGCAGATTTAGCCACCTGCTCAAAGAGATGCGAGCCCGGAAACCGAAGGGTGGACCAAAGCTGATGGCTGAGATGGAGAATGCAAAGAAGTTTGTTGATTCTAGCGAAAGGGAGTCAGAAGAGGCAAAGGAGGGGGGTAAAGGAGGGAAGGGAGGGAAGCGCTGGCCAGCAAGGCAATTGCAGTTGGCAAGGGATGGTGCGACAGCAGAAGCCCGGTATTGGGATGAAGTCCTGGCAGAAAAGACTACAGACAAAACCTACAAGCCATACGTGCCGGGAACTGCGGACAAGGCGGAGAATACGAACAAGAGCGTTGGCGGGAAAGAGAGGGTAGATCGACACGACTTCGCTATGGAAACTCCCAAAGATAACAAAACTCCGCCTGAAATCAATGGAACTCTCGAACCCAGCGGAGTCAGCCCAAAAACCAACAAGACAGCTTGTATTTCACCTCTTCTCCCACTCGAATTAAAGGAGCCTCCCCGGAATACCGCCAAAGCAACGATGACGAACAAAGCAACGATGACAAGCAAAGCAACGATGACAAGCAGAGCAACGATGACAAGCAAAGCAACGATGACGGACAAATCAATGATGACTGACCTCGCCTGGGAGCCGCATTCTTTCCTCGCTGCTGGCATTACGAGGCTTGAGTACAATGCGACGCTTGACGAAAATCGAATAATGGAATTTACTCCAACAACTCTGGCGTCCGAAAACGAAACGAAGCTTGAGTTAGTTTTTCATTATAGAGAGACTGATCCTTACATATTTCTGAATGAGGCCATGCCAAAGCACAGATATGTGTGGATCGGTCCTTCAGAGAATGTACGCACCATTTTAGAAGCCAAAAACCTGGAGGCTTGGTTTCAAAAATGGCTTGTGAAACAGATGCTAAAGGACCTTGAATATTTCAGTCAGGAGGGAAAATGCAGGCAAGGCCCAGGGTACAGGGATGGTGAAGAATATAATAAAGCGAATGCCTTGGCATATAGGGTGGAGGAAAGGGTGGAGGGAATGGGCGATGATAAGGGGGAGGGAATAGGCAATATCAAGGGGGAGGGAATAGGCAATATCAAGGGGGAGGGGATGGACGATGTCAAAGGGGAGGGGGGTGAAGACGAGGAGAAGGAGGACGACGAAGAGGAGAAGGAGGACGACGAAGGGGAGAAGGAGGAGGACGAATGGGAGGAGGAGGACGAGGAGTCTGAGTAAAGTTTAGTTTAGAGAACTTCTTTCGAAGTAAAGAAGTGGAATAGATGTAACATAATTTTAACGAATAAAAAGATGAATGCCTCAAATCATTGCGGCTTTCCTTCAGTTTAATACTTTACAAATATAGCTTAGATATTTTGAATTCCAAAAAATACCAAAAAATGCCAAGAATGAATAAATGATTTTTGTACTTGTTATTATTAAAATTATGTTTAAGCACGCTTATAAATAATCAATCGAGTGTTCTTCATAACTATTATTTTTGAAGAACAAGTAAGAGAAGCTCTCGGAGAAATTTTGGCTTTTTATTAGCTTTTATATATTTTGAAATAAGGTCAACATCGCAAAATGGTTTCGAATTCGCCCGTTTGGCACAGTGGTAATGCGTCTCACTCGTAAAACAGTGACATGAGAAGATCCTCGGTTCGATTCCGAGAATGGGCAGCTTTTTCTTTTGCGGTTTTTGCAGATCCTAATAAATAGGAGGAATTCGTCGGGAAGCGGAGGTTACTGACTGGTTGTTGATATTAGTTGGGAATCTGATTCTTTTGTTGTAGGTTCCTTCGCTCGGAACCGCTGTTGAAGCGGGGTTTAGCCGGGCCGGCTTCTGTTATCTGAATGGAAACATTTTGGCGTTAGCATGAGAGACGACTAGCCTGAACGAAAAGCGATTGATTTTCCGGAAAATCTCATTGCAAATACTGTATGTACTGTACAGGTTTCACTTTGGTGGGAAATTTTGAATTCTAGCAAATCCTTGTTTTCCGCCCTGCCCCGCTAGAGCCGCTGCTGCTGCCGCATAAATTTTATCCTTGCAGGCTGCATGTGACGATGACGTGGGACTTCTCGGGTGATCTCAGCGCAATTGATATTGACTTTCGTCTGCATTTTACTTTCGTTATCCTTTTATAGCAATTTGATATCAATCTCATAAATTGAGTTGAGGGCGTGCTTAGTCCTTGTTTAAACTTCAAAATACATTTCATCAAAGTCTTGCGAGTCAATGCCTACAAAGGAACACCCACTCACCCTTACGAACGCCCCACCACAACTCAAAAACAATGGCGTTGTGAACACACTCCTTGAATCAGATCTCAACAATGCCTCTCACGGCCTCATCCCCTACCTACCTCCACATTCTCCAAAACCTCTCTCTCATTCTCCTCTCCTGGGCCTTCCTCCCACTTCTGACCTGGGTAGCAATTTTCAGCTCCCTCATCTCACCTTACCTCAAAGTCTCAAAACACATTCAACACTACCGCAAATGGCGGAAAATCTCCTCTTCTACTTTCCGCCCTCGAACCGTCCTAGTGACGGGAGTCGGAATGAGCAAAGGCCTAACCCTTGCCCGTACATTTTACCGAGCTGGTCACCGAGTCATCGGCGCTGACTTCGAGCCATACAACATCCCCGTCTGTGGTCATTTCTCAAAATCGATAGATATCTTCTATCGGCTGGCCAAACCCACAGAAGCGAGCTCAGCACCGTATATCCGGGATTTGGTTGATATTGTCAAGAAAGAGAAAGTGGAGCTCTGGATTAGTTGTTCGGGTACTGCGTCTGGAATCGAGGATGGAGAGGCAGCCGAGGTGATTGAGAAGGAGACGAAATGCAAGGCTGTGCATTTTGGATTGAAACTCACGGGGACGTTGCATGATAAGCATTCATTCATCAACAACACCAGGAATCTTGGTCTCAATGTACAGTCGGGTCAGTTAAAAACTCGTCACGTGACAAAGGCACACCCCCTCACTGAAAATCAAATAACTTTTCCAATTTCTCATAGAACCTAGCCCAAGCGGACTCAAATTAAAGGCCTTTAATACTTGGTATGACCCCCCTTATTCTTCAAGCATTTTCTATACCTACCAGGCATAGAATCACACAGTTTCAAGAGGTATTCCTTGCTCACTTCAGCCCAAGTCTCTCTCAAAGCTCTAATAAAATCCTCTCTATTCCTATTTTTGTGCTTGCGCCGAGAGATTCTATCCTTAAGATAGGACCAAACGTTCTTAATAGGGTTGAGATCGGGTGAGTTTGGCGGGTGTGGCATGCGATTGATCTTTTTGTTAGCTAGGTACCTAGCACAAATCTTAGCAGTATGCCAAGGCGCATTATCCTCTTGCAAGACCACTTCTTCCCTATATTTGCTTCTCATTCTATTATAGAATGGAATAAAGTGAGTTTTGAGCACCCAGTGATAGCGTTTAGCTGTCATTCTCTCCCTAGCTAGAAGCACATAAAGTGGCCCAACCTTATTCCCATAGAACGCTGCCCATACTCCCACAGTTACTTGCCCACTCTTAAAAGTAGGCTTCAAATTTTGTGCTCTCATCTCCTCGTCCTTCCCAATATTTCTAGTCACGTAATATATCCTCCCGTCCGCGCCTACTTCAAAAGTAGCCTTATCACTCTAGTAGACCCTCCTAGGGTTCCTTTTGAGCTTAAGCTTACTTCTATAGAACTTCCTCCTCTTTTTCATGTGTAGAGGACTTAACCAGGGCTTCTTGCGAGGCCGGCGCTTGGCTTTTCCATGCTTTTTAAGCACTTTAGCGATAGTGTGGTGATTGAGTTGTTTGCCGGATTTGGATGGGGATGCGAGCTCTTTCAAGGGCATAATGGGGTCCAATGTAGCTGCGCGTACTAAAGCTCTCTCGGCTCTTGAGCTTAGTTTAGGCTTAGCACCCCTTCCGGGCTTGCTCTTAAGACTAGTACCGGGTGTATTGGCGTACCGGTTTAGGAAGGAGGATATAGTAGTGCGGGGTATATGAGTTTTGGTTGAAATTGCAGTGGGTCTATACCCTTCGTCCTTGAGAGTCAAAATGCGTTCCTTATGACGCTCGGTGAGGTGAGCATTAGGCTTTTTAGGTAGAACTGCCATGGTGTGAAGCTAGAAAAAATTCTATTGAGAAATGAAGAAGATATTTGTGTGTAAAGTGGGAGGGGTAGTATTCGCTTAGTAGCCGAATGCGACGTCACGTGACGAGTTTTTAGCTGACCCGACTGTACCAGGTATGCATCTCGTGACTTCGGAGACGGAAGCTCTCTCAATCCTATACCCTTCGAAATTCAGGAGGTCACCTGAAGCAGAGAAATCGTTGGGAGGAAGGAAATTTATCATGAATAATATTGTGTTCAATGATTCGACAAGGGCAGATCTGACGCTGCTTCCAAGACCAACTCTGAGAGAGACCGAGGCTTTTGTGAAAAGGATGGGTCCTACGCCTTTCAAGCCGTTCGTGCTACAACAGTTTATTGAGGGGCCAGAATACTGTACTCACAGTTTGATCCTGGGTGGAGGAGTAAAGACCTTTGTTGCTTGTCCTTCTGTTGATTTCATGATGCATTTCACGCCACTTCCCAGCTCATCTCTGCTCTCGCAAGCGATGCTGCTATACACATCTCGATACGCCAAGCTGACCGGGCCGTACATGACTGGGCACTTGTCACTTGATTTCCTTGTTCCAGCCTCTATTGCTCAGGAAGCGGAATCAAGGATTGGAGCTGAGGAAAAGGAGGTCAAGGAAGTGATGACGCATCTCTATCCCATCGAATGCAATCCTAGAGTTCATACAGCAGTCGTCGCTTTCCAGGGGATGGAAGAAGATCTCGCCTCCGCATACATCTCTCTTCTCCCGACCCACGAGCCGCGAGGCATTTCCAATGGCCACAAAACTGAGACATTGATAGTTCCTAAGCCGGGAATTGCAGGATGTTACTGGATCGGGCATGATCTTGTTACTCTGGTCCTAATTCCCCTCCTCACATTTTTTCGATATGAGATCGGGATAAAAGGGGTGCTAGGGAAGTGGCTAGATTTCGCAGAGCACGTAGTTTACTGGAGAGACGGCACATGGGAAGTTTGGGATCCATGGCCAGTATGGTGGTTGTACATCGGGTACTGGCCTGCGATGTTCTGGGTTTCGCTGTGGGAGAGAAAGTGGTGGAGCAGGTTGAATGTTAGCACGACGCACATGTTTGGTGTTGAATAGAACCTCAATAGACGAGGAGCTGAGATCGAATTGCTTTGTACTGATAATGAATCGATTAGTTCTTGCATAGTCTTCATTGAAAGATTCTGTTCAAGCAAGTGAGCATTGCTCCCCTGTTAAAGCCCAATTTACTAGAAACGCGTGATAAGTTTGAAGCTCAAAATTTCCGGACTACCACTTTATTTGTATACGTCTGATGACTTGTATTCTTATGTCTCTGGTTTATCATTTTCTATTACCACTTTCGTTTCGTCATAGTTCTGACATTTACGACTATGACGACTCTTCCCTCTAGTAGCTCCAAGCTATAAGAACTCTACTTAGTTATTTTCATTCTATAGGTGTCTCTAATTGCCTGACTTAATCGGATTCTATTGCGCGTGCTAAAATAGGTCGTCGTTACGGAAAAACTATACATTTTGTTCCAAACTTAAATACCGATTTCTGACTGTTGGAAGCCTCCCTTCTTTCACAATAATCCACTAAATATCCATCACCTGAAAACTATCTATCTTCACCAGTCACTGCCATATATCAAGAAATGGCACGCCTCGCTAGCTATGCTGATCCTCTCGACGCCGTCCTCGAAGAACTGGCTTCCTCGTACTTCTCTTCGTTTGACCCCCGAATTCCCGTCACAGACAAACGGTTTGACCTCTTCATCCTACTCCTCGCCGCCCTGGCCTGCACACCCTGCTTTTTAATTCTCTTCAGCTTTGATGGTGGCAACCGAGAGGTCTGGCTCGAAAATTCTATCAGGATTATTTTCCGATACTTTGCCCCAGCAGCATTCTGTAGTTTCAGTGTACTGAGGCTCTACGCCGATTCACCGTGGGCCCAGCTCTATTGGTTCTGGGGCTTTGCGGTGATGGTGGTGGTGCTACATTACCAGATAGAGGGGGCAGATACGCATGTTGGAAATAGGTTGTTCGGCGGGTACTGGGAGAGTGGGGAGGAGTGGGTGCGTGCTAGAGTGAGGAATTGGTGGGAATGGGTACGAGAATTGTGAGATGGGTTGTGAATTAGGTTGCTGAGGGCTACGATGGGATTGGAATGGGACTTAACTTGAAATTCTTACCAAGTGCTCCTTCATCCATGAAACGGTGAAACCGATGCTTACGAGCATGCGCACGGAAGCCTTTCAACGTATATCCAACACAGATTCGCCAACATAGTAGTACACAGCAAGTGGTTTGGATGTTTTGGAAGCCAATGCCAGCAGGGTACGCAATATTCTCTACTCATTCAAGTCGATTTGGAACCTTTTCAGATGTTGGAAATACCTAAGCGAGAGCAGACCTCTAGGCTCCCCTAATCTTTGTATCTATCCGACCTTCTCAACTCAGCTTCAGGATCTCTTATGCTTTGCAACCCTCCCCTTTCCCGTGAGCAAGGTACTCAGCAAGCATATCGCTTCCATCTGCTTCAAGGTATCTCGTGACTTCAAACGTGGTCTATCAGCGGTCGTGAGCTACCGCCAAGACTCGCCCCCTATTCCCGAAGCCGACTAGCGAAACCCTATTTTCATCTTGCATTTCGCAGAATCTGAATATAATTCAAAATTACGAGGGCTTGAAAAACTGTACTGGGATCACATACATACAGACTGAATGGAAGATACGTCTCCCTTCAGCACCAAAGTATATTTGGGTTGTGATTGCGCGTTGTTATAAAGCGGTGGGAGAGTTAGCTGCGAATAACGACAGCTTTTGAACTCGGTAGAATGGCAGCGCAGGTAACTTTATGAAGGCGTATAAGCGGCACCACAGGATAGAATGTCGGAAGTGTACTGAGCTCATGATCTAAATTGTTGAAATGAAAGAAGGGATGAATTGGTGAAACGGACAAAGGGAAGTGCTTTCTTACAATGTAACTGTTGCCACTCCTCCCCATTCACTTCCATATTCACAACCCCGGTTCACTCCACATCTTCTTACACGCCCATACCTACTTATTCTCGAGAAATATAAATATCTCTCCTCCATTAATTGCATCATTATTGCTCCACCTGCTAAGGATATGCTAGTATTTCTTTCCTTGTATTAAAGGCCTTGAGTGGAAGAATGACTTGAGTATTATAGAATATAAAAGGAGGTATAATTTGATATTTAAAACACCTTTTTAGATAGTTTCCACCACCAGGCTGTCCCAATTGATGGAAAGGTTTAACTTTTCACCAGTTCCTATAATTGTCTTTATTATGTCACAGTCCTTACAACCCGACAGTCCTTAAAGCCCGACAGTCCCTATAACCTTCCCAACCATCTAGCAGTCACCATAATTCAACAGTCCTAAAATGTCCCCCTCAGATTTTCATACTCCGCACCAGTTCAACAATACCCAAAACCCACATAGATTCTTCCCTTCCTCGCCTCCTCTGTAAATTTACTGTCGTAGCTTTTTTATATTTTTATATGTCTGTCTGGTGCCTGCTATATTCTTTATCCTGCATTCCGCGTGCAGAGTTTTTTAGCACATGCTTCCTAATTTATGGTTTCTCTGCTTAGATATACCTGGCGATGTTTACCAGGCTCCATATTTCGTGGTGCTTTCGTTATGGCTATTGCTGGAATATACAAATCAATGGAAGGAGTCTTCTTTTATACCCCTCGGAAAGTCGAAAATTCGTTTCAAAATTCACCGAATAGGCACGGGGTCGATTCACTAACCCTACCCCCTTCGTTCTTTCTAACTAATAAACCCCCAATTCGACTTATTCACTAATAGCACACATTTTCCACTCTTTCTCTAAAGGATATATAAACCCCATCAACTACTCCTAACAACCTTCAACCAACTAAGGACGATCTTGTGACCTGCGTGGTTGCTCGTCGATTCTGATCTTTGGCAGAGTCTTTATTCCTAGCCAGGTAAAATTTGAGGAATCTAGTGTCCATCTATGCAGAAAGTAGTGAGCTTCTTCTTTCATTATCTCCCACCTACTATAATCTTACAACCACTGACAGTTAAAGCAGGAACTACAAACAATTTAACGTCGAGGAATATTCCCCTCCGGTAACTGAAAGACAGCCATATATAAACCTCTACAGCAGTGGGTGTAGGGCCGTCTTTTTTGTGTTTAATTTTTTTAGCTAGAACGTAAAGGGGGGGGGATAGTAGTGGGGTTGATTTTTTAAAAAATATTGGTAGTCTTATTTTTGGTAGACGGGTTTTGGGGGAGGAGAGGTATAGAAA
>JAPZPB010000165.1:0-64591 GCA_037952635.1 Bryoglossum gracile | reverse complement strand
CCCCCCCCAGACAACCCCCACCCCCCCCCGCGCCCCGGCCCCCCCGCTGCGCGACACCTGACACCCCCCCCCCCCCCCGGGGCCCGGATAGTAGTGGGGTTGATTAGTTACTACTTATAGGAAGTGTGATATTTGGTAGACGGGTTTGTGGGGAGGAGAGGTATAGAAATAATATTAGTTCCTTTCGATAATAGTTCCTTTCGACAACAGTTCCTTTTGACAATAGTTCCTTTCGACAGGTTCTAGACCACAAGACAAGAAACCCTTCAGCCTCTGGCCCAAGAACCAGAAATGCACTTTCCCCCCTAATTCTCCCCTTGAAGGAAGGTGATTCATTTGGCGTGCTCCAGCAATAGCTTAACTTACTCTTCAAGCACAGAGGAGGTCCGGCTCTTGTACCCCGCCATCCTCCCAAACCACCCAATTCACTACCCAGCTCCTTTCTCTTTCTCCTGACTATTCATTCTTTCCTAGACCCATGATTCACCATTCGACCCTCCCCCCCCCCACATTCTACAGTGCTCCACACCTTCTCCCAATTATAAAACCCACCTCCATCCATTTTTGCTTTATGAAGGAAGCCCGCAACCACAGCTGATGTTTGGATAGAGGCAAATCTAATACTGGGCCTTTAAAACCTGTCATTATATTTCTTGTGACGTATAGAAACGAACAAAGTAGAAATGATTGGGATACCGGGTCGAGGTGTGGGTTCTAGTGTGGGTTATTGTTTTCGTGGTGGATTTGGCGCCCGAAGATGCCCTTTACCACTGTTTACCCCTCCGCCAAACCACCTTCGATAGCTGCAGCTAACTTTCACCGTTAAAACTCCCTTCCTATTCAACAGTTAGTAGTCCCCTAATTGTCGGCCTGAATTATAACACTGGGTACCTGTATTAAGCCCTCACCTTCCCCTTGATCCCATATCCCCATCCAGATCAAAGTCTCAGCAATATCACATGCTAGTTTGACTCCCATCCTTGCGATACGAGTGATGAAATGGTAGCGAACCGCTATGAGGTTTTGGAGTTGGAAAACAAGAAAACTTTCCCTCCTGTTGCCATCTCTACCAATCTCCACGACACATCGACACCCGATTCAATCACCATAAACCACCCTATCAACTTCATAACGAGTAGAAACCTAAATTGCTGTTTTGCCCGAAGATGACGTATTGGGGGCTTGAGAATTAGAAATGCGTAGTGGTCGCTTTGCCCAGTGACCTCTTTGCCAATTACACCCATGAGGCCTGTAACTTCGGCCAGTCAGTTGCTAACATGAGAGATGGCGCTTCATAGACGGATGATGTGAGCGAAAGTGGATGCGGGTGGTGAATTCTCGATTTCGCATTCCTTTTTACCACTTTGGAAAGCGAGGTCCTTTTCAAGCATTGAGTATGACCTTCTGCTATTTAGCAGGATGGGTAAATACGAAGGAGGAGGACTGTTGTGTGGAGGTGGGTTTTAACTTATTGGTGTCACTGCAAACCTGTTCCCGAGAATTGAATGAAGTATTAGCAGAAAGACAACAGGACCACCATTTCCAAAACCTCGAAGCAACAACCAGAACCCCAGATAACGCTTTTCTAAAGAGCCCCCTCAAGAGCACCGCTACTTCATTCACCAACGAAGCCACTCAAGCTGTGGCAGTGTGGTAGCTTATCCCATAATTGTAGTCGTACGAAAAACACGTCCTCCGTTAGCTACCTGAACCTATTGCTCCGTGATGATTCTTTCATAGCTGGCACAGGCGAGAGGGGTGGGTGCTTTGGGCTATGCAAAGTGGAAGGGAGGCTTTTGATGCTGATTTATAAGAAGACTTTCGCTCTCAACAGCAAAGAGGAAGAGTAGGAGTTGAGAGATGGAGTAAAACTCCTCTACTCCACCAAGCCACCTAGTCGGTCCACAAACCCCTCCAAGTCCCCATCCCCGGAAGCTCCCAGAAATACAACGCAGCACAATGGTGAACAAATCTCGGGAAGAAACGCGTGCGCTCCTCTCAAGCTACGGATGAGAACTCTTCTGGGGAGTTAATAGAGAACAGTACATGTTTGGAAGGCATGGGAGTGAATTTGAAGGCCAGCAGAGGAAGGAGGAGAAGGTGCTAAAAGTCAATGAAAGTCAATGAAAGTCCAGCGAAAGAAGCAAAGCGAAGACTCGAGCTTGAGAGTAGCAAATTTCCTACTTCATTTTACTACTTTGGGCCCTAAATCAGCTTCTCCGCATACACAGACAAACATAAATTATTCGAAATCCCAAACGCCAACTCATCTGGGTATGAAATCTCATGTACCGCAAATGACAGACACAATTCAACCCCCCATGTAGCAATCCACCACAGCCAATTAATATAGACAACCTCCAAACTCCGCTGTGAGTGAGTTTAGCCAGCATTATTTCTCATTTGTGCGTCTTCGACAGCTTGGTCCCAGTCGGCGCGGAAGATGAAGAAGGCTTCTGAAGCCGCGACCCTATTAAACTGTTAGAATCGAGTTTCAAAATGATGAGGGGGAAGAAGAAAACCCACAATCCAAGCGCAAGCGCAACACCACTCCACAACCCCTCCAAGTCCCAATGCAGACCAAACGCAGTCCCAAAACTAATTGGCATGGCAATCACATAATAACAAAACAAGTTCACCCAACCGCCAATCTCTTGTCTCCCAAGCCCCCGTAGCAGACCATTACAGTTCGCGGCTAGAGCGTCGAAGAGTTGGAAAGCCGCGCAGAGTGGCATGACACGGGCGACGAGATCGATGACGTCTTGGTCATTGGTGAATAGTTGCGGAATGTAGTTTCGGAGGGAAGAAAGGAAAATTACGTTGAAGAGACCGACGAGGGTTGCACCGCAGATTGCCTTTTACTTCTGTTAGTGATTTCCTTCATGAGCTTCGGATGAGGAGGAGTTTTGGGAGACATACGACTTTAGCACTCGTCTTAGCAGCATCAGAAAGTGTGGCTCCGATCAGATTAGCAACACGCGTAGAAGCAGCGATAGAAACAGTGAACGGAATCTGGAATGTGAGGGCTGTGAGAGTACTGAGAATACTCTGAGCGGCGAGGTGAGTAGTGGAGAAGTAGCTGGCGGCTAGGGTGAGAATTTCGAAAGCGAGATATTCGGCTTCGACCATGAGGAGACCAGGGAGAGCGAGCTTGATCATTGGGACTTTTTCAGTTAGTATTTCCATCTGAAGTTGGGATGGGATGACTTACCCCAGTTATGGAAAGCTCTCCATGTGAAACCATTCCAGCATTGTCTGCCATCCACAAATCGGACATAGAGGAAGAGGAGGAGTGGCAGAAGATTATCAGTAATAGCAACTGCAATAGGAGCTCCAATAAAACCCCATTGGAACTGCCACACGAATAGCCAGTTCATAAACGCATTCAGCGGTGCAGCAACAACTAAGACATAGGTTGTAGCAGAGAATAGTCCTTGGGCTTGCACAAATCGCTTTCCACTCTCAAACGCCGCATATCCCGGAGCACCGAGAAGCAGAACTCGCAGGTACAGCCCAGCAAACTGAGCTGATTCTTTCTCTGGCACAATAGCCTCCAAGATTTTTTCTGCCGATAACCAGATAGCAGCAATTGGGATCGTCAAAACCCACAGGAAATAAACCATACGCTGCAATTGTAATCCAACAAGATGTTTCTTCCCCGACCCATAAGCCTGCGCACACAGCGTATCCAGGCTCGTCGCCAAACCCTGATAAATCGCATACCCCGAAATATTCGCCGTCATACTCGCCAAACTCACAGCTCCCAACTCCACCTTTCCCAGATGGCCAACAGTGAAGATACTCGCCACAGTCAGAGAATACTGCAACACGAAAGTGATAGCCAAAGGCCACGAGTATCTCCAAAGCGTCTTACTTTCTCTCTGCCACGTCGTCTTGATCTTCCCCGCCGCAACAGCAGCTTCCCATTGCGCATTCAACCGTTCATGCCTACTCCTCGTCGACTCCACCCCAAGCAGCGCCGAGCTCTCCGACGACTGAGCCGTAAACATAGGATCATGTGGCGCCTCCTCATTCTCCTCTGTCCTCCGTCTCTTCGTACTAAAAACCCTCCTATACAACCTCTCCAACGCACTCCTCTTCTCCGGAGCTGGATGCTTTGGCGGCGCGAGATGATTATCCCGCAACAAACTCCTCTCCTCGTTCCTGCTCTGCTTCTTCTCTTTCTTCGTCAGATACTGTGCTTCGGCCTGGGGTGTCACCGCAGGTCTGTTGCCGCCGAAGGCAACGAAGCTGGGTCTGCGGTAGGAGTTCGCCATCGAGTGTGCGAGATCATTTGGTCGCACAGTCGAGGCTTCAGAATCGCCGTCCTCGGAACTGGCATTTTCGCTCCCTGTTGCTGCTGCTTCCTCGTCCTCGGAGCACTCCGCCAAGTCTCGGGCGAGCGATTCTTGGGCAATTGGAGAGGAGGAGACGAAGGAGGATGAGAAGGGGGAGCGGGCTATGGAGCCTTGTCTCGTGGCCGGTTTGATGGGTCTAGGATTCGACATTATGAGGACTGCTCGTCTCGTCCCTGATACTAAAGATAAAATATATTAAAAAGCGGGGGAATCCAAACAGTTTATTATACAACCGGGAATTGGCGAACAATCCATGCGACGATTCGACTCCAAGTCCAGATAGCATCCCCGAGATATATCAATTGAAGAAAAGGCTTGCGAGTTCTCGGAGCGGCGTCTCTGTCGCAGTCTTCTCCGTGGTCTACGGGATGATAAAAAAAGAAAGAGTTGAAAATCATGAGGAGCTCCTGTCATAAATGGCAATTCCGCATCAATAGTGGGGATTGCTCCGGCCCCGCCGCCTATCCCGCCCCTCCATTCCCATCCAATAGATAAGACGGCAGAATATCCCCGCCATTCCGCTCTGGGCAGGTTTATGAGAGCGGCGGTGAGGCTAGAATAGGAGCGAGGTCACGGGACCCCAGTTGCATTCAAAAACACCATCGTGAGATTGGGTACGCAGGTAATACGAAACACAAGCTACACAGGAACAACATTGTGTAACAGACAGGACACCAGCATGCCGCAATCACCTGACGAAGAGGAGGGGGTCACCCGCAGGAATTCGTATAAACCGTTTGGGTTCCCGCTGGGAGGGGGCGTGGTGAATGTTGCTGGGTACGTACCTCACCTGTTGCATTGTAGTCTCAATTCTTGAAAGGCTTGTTTGAAAGGGGATGGAAGCATGGATTGTTCAACAACAACAATTGGCTCTGCAGAGTCACAATGTCTGCACATACCCGTACTGATGATGACCACTGCTCTCCCAGGCACCAAGGCAACCAGATATTTTGTGTTCCACCACTACTTGGCCCCTTACTGTTTGATAATACGAGTAGCGATGCGAGGGATCACTGTGCTAATGAGAGGAGTGAGTCTTTTTCTTTCTTTCCCTGCTTATTCGTGTGCTTGTTTGCTCCATTTGTACTGTACTTGGTATGGAGGCATGGAGAGGAGTTTGAAGCCATGTACGAAGTCACAGGTACCAGGGACATCGTCTCACAGCAATATAGCGATGGGTACTCACATCCTGTTTTAGCTGCTCTTAGTATTGCGGGTTCCTCGTGGTATAGCAAGGTGCCATCGTATGTCTTGCAAGAGGGCCTGAAACAGACTTACCACGGAGTCTTGAGATCGGCATTACCTTTTATTTCAACATGACAATAATCTTTGGTGGCATGAGGACATGCCCTTCTCGCCTCCAGTCCTCGCCCTCCAAGCTCCAGAATATCAGCATTTAGAGAAAATGTACTGACCAAACCCAGCGTTCCTCTCTTACCTTCGCCTGTCCATTTACATGACCATCGTTAGCATCGCCATCGTAATCTCCTTCCACCTGAAATCCCAACCCACCCTCCTCGAACTACGGCTTGCCAAGCCCCTAGGAATAGTGTTTTGGGTCCTAAGCGTGATATGTTTGCTGCTCGGGGTAGGAAATTACATGAAGACAGTGAATAAGTATTCGAGAAGGGTGGCGATTGTGCAGACGGGGTGGAAGACCCAGACAGTGAGTTCTTTTTTAACCTGCCTTCTTGTTTCGACTTTTCTTACTTTGATGGCGGGTTGGGTGAGGAGCGGGGGAGATAAATGGATGGAAGAAGAGGATGAAGGATTGGGGACTTGGGG
Source organism: Bryoglossum gracile (assembly GCA_037952635.1). Lineage (NCBI taxonomy): Eukaryota > Fungi > Ascomycota > Leotiomycetes > Helotiales > Bryoglossaceae > Bryoglossum > Bryoglossum gracile. Next base: position 58,448 of record JAPZPB010000165.1, on the reverse strand, counting down.
GCTGAGTTGGTCGAAATATTAGGGAATTACTGTCTTATATGCTTCTCGTGGGGTCCAACCTCTACATCACCAGCACATCATAAAATACTCACTAACACCCACCCAACAGATTCTCGCAGTAGTCGCCCTCTCCATTGTCGCAGTCTGTGTCCTGTTCCTAGCCACCAATTCGAAGCGTGCGTGAGTGACTCTGTCTCACTCACAATTTGTGGCGTTCTTGCGTCATTTGTTGTCGAGGAGTTTGGAAATCGGGGTCGCATTACGGGCGCGTTAAAATGTATGATTGCTGGCATTTAATGGAGTAAAAAAAACAGTCCGGTGTTCGGTGTATTTAATTGAGGTCTATAATACAGTCGTTACGCTGATTTGTAGGGGCCCAAAATTTCCGAAATTGATGCAAGAGAAAAAGAGTTCAAAAAGCTGGAGAAATGCCTCCAAAATCCACACTTGAGCATCCGCGACCTTGTACCATCCACTACAGGAGCTGTTAAGACGACGAAAGAATATAAGAGAAAAACAGTCAGTCTTTCAATCTCCCATCTGCTTGGATCATCTAAACCGAACGTACGGAACTGTTGCTTCTGCTACGCCGAGATAAGGAACCAGAGCAAGTCGATGTACGCTGCGAGTTAGTAGCAGTCGCCTCGGCCCTGTGAACTCCTCTGCCATGAAGAACATTCCCTGTCGTAGAATGGCGCGTGGTCCTACGAGATACAGTCGTATGGTGAGAGGTTATATGGGATACTATAGCTGTACAATGCGATGTTGCTTGAGCGCTAGAATCGGCATTGGCATGTACTAACAAACTTGCAGCACCCTGGACGGCGTCAATCTTGAGCGAGACGAGTGTGCTGATCGAGTTCGTTGTTGTATGACCTTGAAAAGTTTGGACGGCGAGGTGAGTGGTATTTGAATAGAGTCTGTTATTTTCAGACCCCGTGCCGTTCATTTGAGATGAAGTCATTGACGATGCTGTAGGGTATGGTGTCAAAAAGATAGAAGCTAACTCCAAAATAGCACTGCTTGGAACCACTGTAAGGCTTGTGACTGAAGGGAGTTGATCTTCCTGAGCTCCAGGATCTGGTGACATGACCGGTGCTGCCGTGGGTGCTGTCTCGAAAGCAATGAGATCACTGGCGTTAAGGACCTGAGGAAAATTGGAAACTGTTGGTTGAAAACTTGAAGTCACCGCAGTGGAGTGATTTCCAACTATCAGACCCTCATCTGCAAAGCTGGAGTCAATGCCGCATCCTTGCGGAGCTAGGCCAGTGTTATCCAGCTTGATGAGATCAGCAGCCTGTTCTCAATATTAGCAGTAATGCATGAAGCACACAGAATACTTGCCTTCTCGGCAATAGCGTATACAGGTGCTTGCAGATGGGCAGCAGGAACCATAGGCATAATACCAGCATCTACAACTCGAAGGTTCTTAGTCCCGTAGACTCTGAGATGTGTATCTACTACACCACCAAGATCAAGAGGCATCATTGACGTTGTTCCAGTGCCGTGGAATTCGGTCCGCACTCCCGAAAGGATAGCTGGCATCAATGTCTCCGATGTGGCATCTGGAAGGAAGGGGTAGTATGGGGCAGGTTCCAATAGTCTCATGGAACTTGTGTTCACAATCTGGTTGTTGAAAAGTAAGGCTTGGACTAACACTTGGCAGTCTAGAGGATTTGAACAAAATCTCGGGTCAATGAGAGGCTGTTGGAAGACGTTTGTGGACTGGATGTGCACACTTCCTCTAGAGAAAGGGTGCATTGCTGAGACTGCAAGAAGACCAACGTTGTCATTGAGAATTTCGTATGCACCAACTTCAGTGCTGTTGAGAAGAGTTACGAGTATAGCTTTTTGAGCTGAATATCCTGCGATGATTGTGGGATCTAGACCTGGAAGTAGATGTTGCGTGGTACTTTGAACGGCCGCATCAAACATCATGTTGCTAGCGTTTTTCGAGATGGATGGTAGCGAGGGGAAGGCGACCGTGTTAATAGCCGCTGCAGTCCATGGTCCTAGAGGAATCAGACTTGAAGAATTGGGCAAGTCTGTGAGCCTTACCTGTCTTATTAGCGTAGTATTCTTGTTCGACTTGGGTCAAAAGCGTTCGGTTAGTGGTCAACATGTTAATGTCAAAATAGCTGGTATTTGAGTCTTGAGTAATCAGCGCAGCTCTGAGTTTCAGTATCATCGTACGTACAGTAATAGATGACACCGACGTAAGGATGATCTTGGAAATTGTTACCCACGCCAGGTAAGTTAATGAAAACTGGTATATCAAATTGGGTAAGAATTGCAGGGTCACCGATGCCAGACATTTCGAGAATTTGAGGCGAATGTACAGCACCAGCAGAGAGGATGACTTCTCTTGAGCATGATACATTGTGGACAGTCAAGCTACCATCGGTCAGGAACTTCCTTCAATTAGAAATGCCCCCAAATTCCATTATAAAGACTCACCTCAACGCCGCTAATCCATAATCCAGCAGGAAAGTCTCTTGCGCGAACATTACCAGGTATGTCGATGAGGACACGAGTGACATGTTGGTGAGTTGCGACATGGAAGTTGGGGCGATTGACAAAGCCGTCGAAGTAATCAAGTCTAGCATATGATCTTGTCTGATTGTCAGGATTTAAGCTATTAGGGATCAACATTCCCCCAGCAGCCGTGCCATTGTTCGGGTCTGCCATGATAGGAATGCCAAGTTCTTGGAGGCCATCAAGAAATAGTTCTGTGAGATGTTTTCAATTCGAGCCCGAGAAGCAGAGTTCCATCGTAACTTACGAGACTGATTGTAGAAGTATCTCGGATAGCTGACATGAACATAGCCCTCCGTCCCATGCAATGAAGCATTGGGTTTTATGTAGAGTTCTTGAGCAAAATCGGCAGCCACATTGTCTGTGTAGTTTTCACTCTGCAGCAAAATTCTCAGCCCGTTTCCAAGTTTAGAAGAAGTTAGCATACCTTCATGAAGTACGGAAGCAAGTCGTTCCATCCCCATCCCGGATTTCCAAGCGCTTGCCAGGCATCATAGTCAAGAGCACCTCCTCTTGTCCAGCACATTCCATTAATGAGACTTCCGCCTCCAACACCACGTCCCATGTTATATGGTCTTGCTGATCCGTCGAGGTATGTTTGAGGTGCTGTCCAGAGATTCCAGTCATAGCTCGTTCCTAAGCCGTATCCATCTTCGATGGGGTAGACGATAACATCTTCATAATTATCTCTGTCATAGCCGTTAGTAACTGATGATAGTATATCGAGAGGCTCTTACAAGCTGCCCGCTTCCAATAATAGCACGGTGACTTTCAATAATCAGCGACATTCTTACATTTAAGAAATTGAAAACATACCGTCAGGATCCTCTGTGAGTCTGTTTGCAAGTACAAGCCCAGATACGCCACCGCCGACAATGATATAGTCGTAACAAGGAAGAACAGGAGCATCAACATCTCTGTGATTGAGATGAATTGAGGAAACGAGTGTGAAGAAGCCAAAAAGAAGAGCCGAGACCAAACAAGAGATCATTTTGAACAATGGAAAACAAGCGTTGTCCGAGAGTTGCGGCTCTATCCAGCTTCCAAAAAGAGAGTAGTTGGCCAAATTCGTGTTTTGGAGAGAGGATTTAGCGGGCGCTGAAGAATGAAAGTGAAGCATCGCTGATCGAGTCACTCTTTCCTAAAATCTGTCTCACCGATGAGCTCGAGCACTGGGCCAAACTTTCCTCCGCCTGGGGCAAGAGCCAGGATTCAATACTTTGCAGGGTTTCAAGACGGGAAGAGAAGTCCTGCTTAGATAGCAGTGTTCGAGGGAATCATCTTATGGAAATTTTTCAGGATCCAGGATGCTGTGGGAATTCAACACAAGCTAAATGTCTAGAACGAGCTGTATAAGTTGAGATGAAACGAAAATCCTAAATGTATCAAGCAATTAAGTCGTTTTGGGTAATCATAAGAAATCAACTACGCTCCGCGATGCCACTGTCTAGAGTAGCACTGGAGACCAAGATCCACCTCGACGAAATACTTGTGACGTTCTAGAAGACTGTAGAGTTCGGAGGAATCAAAGCTTTTAATTCTCCTGTTCAATCTTGTCGGCTTACATACTGAGCCCATCGTGCCTTGGAGGATCACAGAATTGCCATAGATCAGCCTTCTCAGGCCCTTGCCGAGGAGTCGACACTTCCTCTTTACTTACATGGCATTGATCTCCTCATACATTACCGTCTCTTCCGGCCTTGCAGTACCACCAGGCTCTACAGGTACAGCAGCAGAGATTTGAGGTCTCTTTGCCTTGCCTACATGCACCGGGTGTCACTGCTCCATGACGTTGATAAAGGCATCTCTCGACGCATTCTCAGCGATCTAATTCTCGATCTCTTCGCCTTCTGATTCGTAGCCTCGCATGACTAGATGTCGTATGAGCAGCCCCTTCTTTGCAATACCGTCTGGCGTGAAGCATAAATTTCCGACTTAAGCACGCATTGCCTCGGCGCTCTCAATAGCGGCCTCTGCATATTTCTCCACTTTGAGCACTCTTCTCGATGTTGCTGTATTCCACACTTTGAAATTCGGGAAGTATTTCCTAGACTACCAGAAACACCAGCTTTCTGTCTACTGCGCCAAGTATACAGGGACTAGCTCCAAATTAATCAAGAATACTTGAGTAAACCTAGGAGTTTGAGTAATTCAGAGCACTTGGATATTCTAAGCTATTAGATTATTCAAGATTTCTCAAGCAATCAGAACCATTTCATTATTTCAAACTGGCGCAATCATTCTGGCAGCGCCCCTTGTTTTGTCCACAGCGAGGGTGCGTGGTATGGCAGTCTAGGGGATACATCGACTCGCTCATCTAGTAGCTCTAGCTCATCTATAAAATCGAAGACAGAAGCGTTGCAGATGATAGGGACTTTCAATCCAAGCTCCCACCCCGTTAAGGATTGATAGAGCGACTTGAGGAAGATATGTTCGGGTGTAATCAGGTTAATGTTGTGCTCGTTACCAAAATTCTGCAGCTTGACCTACCTATCTCCCAACTCTTCAGGTTTCAGGTCCATCCCGTTCCTCTGGTGTGCTATGCCAGGTTCTGGCAGAACACGCAACGGAGGTTACAGTCGAAAAGAAGACGCTACCAGATTCGTTGTGACCTTGAATGCATGGTGCTCGGGAGAAAGGTCAGCCATATGCTCATCGTCTGGAGGTCAACGGGATCGTACTTTGCTAGCTTACTTACCTTCGCCGAAATGAGGAGCTATAACATCAACCTTCAGTCTCAGGGCCTACCAAGCAAGTGCCAGTTTCTTTGATATCGATTGGCCCCGCAAAATCGAGGGAACAGGTTGCAATTCCTTAGGTGAGTATATGCCGCAGATCGCGTCAATGGAGGGGGAGCAGGTGGCATCTTGGGATAGTTAACTGGGAGGAAGGGTGGCGCGAGATGCAGCTTACGGCGGGTCGGAGGGCACATATCTTTTGGTTTAATGTATAGAAAATATTAGAGGAATTATGACGCATCAATCTAGATATAATCATATTAGGTCGTTAATGTAGAGAGCTCCAGCGCTTACGAAGCAACAGAAAGGATGGTGAGCTGCTTAGTCATACGCCCATTTTGGCGGGAAGTCACCTGAAATCGTGCCTCTTTCGTGACGAGCTGCTCTCTTTCATCTGCCAACCGTTTGACCACAGCTGCAATCATCTGCTACTTTCCGTTGAGCCAATAAAGTGCATTTGAGCCAACTTTTCCCCAAGAGTCTCATTCGTAAAGTCATTTTAGCCCTGTCAAGATTCAAAACAAATTCCAAGTCTACATCAGGTTTCAGGTCCCTAAAATACCTCAAATGAACTTGCCAGAGTGATTCATCGAAGTGCGTGTAGTAATGGATGAACCTATGGATATCGATGAGGGGGGCCCCAGAGGTACTAAAAGAAAGGCTGATGAGCTGGCTACTATTGTCACCGCACCAAGGAGGATCAAGGTATGCTGCACTCACCCGAAGCAAACACTCCGCTAACCTAATCAAGGCTCTGGATCCAGATGTTGTCAACAAGATTGCTGCTGGAGAGATCATCGTTGCACCTGTTCACGCTCTGAAAGAACTGATCGAGAACTCGGTTGATGCTGGTTCCACCTCTCTTGAAGTCCTCGTCAAAGAAGGCGGTCTGAAACTTCTCCAGATCACGGACAATGGACATGGCATCAGTGCAAGTCACGAGCGTCCAAATACAATCCAATACTAACTAAATGCTAGAAAGAGGATCTCTCAATCCTATGTGAGCGTTTCACAACGTCCAAACTCAAGGCATTCGAAGACTTGACGTCCATTGGTACCTATGGATTCCGTGGAGAAGCATTGGCTAGTATTAGTCATATTGCTCATCTCACTGTGACCACAAAGACAAAAGAGTCAAGCTGTGCCTGGAGAGCCCATTACGATAGTGGCAAACTCATTCCCGCGAAACCGGGGCAAAGTGCAGACCCTAAGCCTACTGCTGGTCGTCAGGGCACCCAAATTACCGTTGAAGATCTCTTCTACAACGTGCCAACTCGCCGCCGTGCTTTTAGATCTGCATCTGAGGAGTACAACAAGATCCTCGATGTAGTAGGAAGATACGCTATCCACTGTGATGGCGTAGCTTTTAGCTGCAAGAAGCATGGAGAACCTAGCACCTCAATCTCAACATCTTCAAGCTCCTCGACTGTTGATCGGATCAGACAGATTCATGGGAGTCCAGTGGCCAACGAACTCATAGAGTTCACATCATCAGACTCAAAATGGGGGTACCGAGCTCGAGGTTGGACAACCAACGCAAATTACCATGTCAAGAGAACCACCCTTCTCTTATTCATCAACCACCGGTCGGTTGAAAACACCAGCATCCGCAAGTCCATCGAACAAACCTACTCAGCTTTTCTCCCCAAAGGCGGACACCCCTTTACCTACCTCAGTCTTGACATTGACCCCCACCGCGTCGATGTGAACGTTCACCCCACTAAACGAGAAGTGAACTTCCTCAACGAAGACGAAATTATCGAAAAGATATGCACTGACATCCGCACCAAGCTCGCAGATGTCGATACCAGCCGGAACTTCATGACACAAACTCTCCTCCCCGGCGCTCGAATCCCAGGAATCGACAACAATGATCCATCTACCTCTGCCTCTACCACAGCAGCAACGCCAAAACCCAAACCTTACGAAAACAACCTCGTTCGCACCGACGCCAAACTCCGCAAAATAACTAGTATGCTCGCCCCCAACCCCAACCTCTCCTCCGCTTCCACCATCACGCCATCCCTCTCTCAAGCCATGGACTACACCTTCTCCGGCCGCGAACCCGTAACCTGCCGCCTCCAAACAATCAAAGATCTACGTTCCACCGTCCGCAACAGCATGCACAACCAACTCACTGAACTCCTCGCCTCCCACACCTTCATCGGCATTGTTGATGAACGACGGCGCCTCGCTGCCATCCAATCCGGTGTTCGGCTTTTCCTCGTCGATTACGGATCACTTGCTTCGGAATACTTCTACCAAGTGGGCCTCACGGACTTTGGGAATTTTGGGATCATAAGATTTGATCCTCCGTTAGATTTGAAGGAGTTGTTAGCTCTGGCTGCTGAGATTGAGAAAGTTTCTCCAGCGACGAGTGAGGAGAATGATTTTGAAGTCGAGGATGTGGTTAAGTTGGTGTTTGCGCAGCTGATTCAGAGGCGGGAAATGTTGCTTGAATATTTCTCCCTCGAAATCTCACCAGAGGGAGAACTAATGTCCATCCCTCTCCTCCTCAAAGGGTACACACCTTCTCTCGCTAAACTCCCCCGGTTCCTTCTCCGACTGGGTCCACATGTTAATTGGACAGCGGAGAAGGAATGCTTCGACACCTTTCTCCGCGAGCTTGCCTCTTACTACGCCCCTGAGCAACTTCCTCCCATGCCGGGACCGGGAGATGCTGAGGAGGAATTAATGGAAGAAATCAAGGTCAGGAGAGAGCAAGTTAGAAAGGCGGTCGAAGATGTATTATTCCCGGCTTTTAGAGCGAGGATGATTGCTACGAAGGGGATGATGCAGGGGGGTGTTGTTGAGATTGCAAATCTGAAAGGGCTATACAGAGTTTTCGAGCGGTGCTAAGATCGTAATGCAAACATTGCTTGTTGGGTATTTTAGTTTCCTGGTACATGGTTGTGGAATATGGGCAGGATGCATTGCTTACTGGGTAGCTTCTTCTGTTGTTGTTGTTGTTGTTGTTGTTGCAATTCACGAGGAAATAACCATAGACTGGGCATGATAGAATACTACCAAAGCCGAATTGGTGCTCATAGCAATATAATTCAAGGAAGCTCATGAATCTCAAATCAAAATGCCTGTTTTCATCTATTGCGCCTCGTAGCTTCGATGATGCCCCCATAGCACCAGTTTCTACCACTATTATACAGTTTATTTCTTCCCCTCATCACTCTTCAGCTTTTCCCATCCTCCCAGTCAGGGTTCTATTTCTCAATTAGCTTCTCTTCACTTCACATCTCACACGATTCAGAAGTGTGAAAAGGGGATCTAGCCTACCTTTCTCAAAATGACCAACCCCTCAAGGTTACTAGTCAACGGCAGATACTGCTCATCCTCTAACTCAGCCCTCTCACCATAAGCCAACAGAACCGGCGTACTCTGCGTCTGCCACCCGGTGATCGTCTTCGGTCTTCCAGCCTGGCCAACCACATCAACAGCTTGTCCAACACGCACGTTAACCGTGAGAGGCTTGAGTTCTTCGTCGAGGGTAACGAGGAAGCGTGGGTGCATGGCGGTGACGAGCCAGTAGAGGAGGTAGTGGGATTTGTCGGTGATGAATTGCTTGGCGTCGATCATGGCAATGAGGACAGTGAGGAGACCTCCGGCGGAGACCCGGGAAAGCACTTGACGGTCTGTGTGAAAGGGGTTGATGGAGAGCGTGCCCTTGCCCATGTGGAGGAGACCTTGGGCAATTCGGACCATGAATAAAGACTCCTGGTCACGGTGGTAGTAACTGGCGAGTTGTCTCAAGAGTTGAGCGAGTCTTGCGTTGTTTGTGCCGGCACCGAGAAGACCCATGGCAAAGATAGCGTTGATAGCGACGTCGTTGTCATTGTCATGAGAGTATCTCGACAAAGTATCGTATACCTTCATTTGGGGGTTGCTGGGGCTGAGAAGACCCATTGCTAATGGAACAGCTTTTCTGATGTTGGCCTCACCGTAGTGCATCAGGTGACCAAATTGACGGAGAACCATCTCTTGACCGACATCCTCACCCATTGCAACAAGACCCAACCCGATGACAGCGTAGGCTTGGAGCAACTCATCACCTTTCTTGTCGTCACTATCTTCAATGTGATCATTGCAGATGTGAAGAAGCTCTTGCATCTTCAAAACTGTTCCAGTTCCTGCCCAAGCACAGATTTCAGCAAGGACTGAGGTCGGCTTCGACATTGGGTGATCAATAGCCTTCAAAGTCTCAAGAATGACCTCAACCTCCTCTTGTCGTCCGAAGAACAACAAGCCGAGACCAAGAGCCATGAATCTAGTCCACTTGTCCTTAAGTTGTGATTTCCGATCATCATCAAGGAAGGTCTGAATAATAGCCTCGCTAACATCGCTGTTAGATGAGCCAACGAATATCATACCAAGTGAGAGCGCAGCCATAGCAGAAATCTGCATATCTAAAGAAGTGTCGGTGATGAGAGGTAGTAGAATCTCAAGGAGCATCTCATTGTTCGATCCAGCATAAGTCAAACCAAGACCCATGATTGATGCGACTCTGACCAAGGGACTCTTGTGGTTGATTTTCTCCTCGTCCCCCAGCAGAGCAAGAATAGGCTCCGAGTCAATGCGAACACCAGAACTCATGATACCCATTGCTAGCAGGGAACCAGCGAGAATCGGCTCTTCGGGGGCGTATGTGTATTTGTCGATCTTGTCCAGGCCACCCTCAACATCCCAGAGTAGTAATGTACCCAAAGACGCAACAGTGGACATCATACCCTCCTCCTTCGTCTTCCAGACCCAACTCGCCTTCTCATCCTCGGCCATCATCATCTTGTCGTTGCCAAATCCAGCATTGACGAAAGCGTTCACAAAACCGGCAGCCAAGTTGTGTCTGGCCGAGTCGAGATTTGTCAAGCCCGCAACGCGGTTGCTCTCCAGGTGGCTCTTGTAGATATCCTCCGTTGACTTGGGATCCAGAATGTTCAATTCCTTGGCCAAAGCCTTGAAGTGCTCGGGCAATTTAGTGTTGTTCAGGCACTCCTCAATCTCTCGCTCTTCCTCAGTCTCAAAGGTCAAGTCCAAAACAATCTGTTGCCTAGCGATGAGGAAAGCCATCTGCTTCTTGAGAGCAATATCCTTGGTCGAGTTGAAGTCTGCCTTGATGAGGTCAACGTCGTTCAGGCGGATTGCAAGCACGATAGCTTGTGTGAGTTGGTTGTATTTCTTGTAGATATTGTGTGCGGTTCGGAGGAACTGTTGGTCTTCTGGGTAAGTCAAGAGATTAACCATGCTGACCATATACAGGCAGACTCGGGGGTAGGTATCCTTGTCGAGGAATTTGGGGATTTCTTCAATGATCTCGAGTTCACTCATCAAGTCCACAGCGTCGGCTTCAGCATTACTCTTGAGGAACAGGGGGACGAGAACTAATGCAAGATCGATCAGGTCTTGGTAGGGCTCATCAGCTGTTAATCTCTTAGTGTAGACCTCTCCAAGCTCCAAAGCCAAATGCCTTGTATATTCATGGCCCCATGAACCAATATCTGAAGTAGGTGCGAGCAGTCTGAATTTGAGGGTATCTTGTCTGTCTTCATCGGAAAAGGTCATGCCAATCACTGAAAGCACATCTGCTAAGGATGTCTTGTTCTCTCCAGTAGGCCATTCCTCGTATAGCTTGATCATCGGCTCGTAGTGTGGTCGTAGGAATTTGAGAGGTTTGGGAACTGCTGTCATCGACGAGGTAGAAGTCTTGATGGAGTCTTTAACAGCTTCGAGAGCAGATTTGTAAAGGGACGTATCAGACTCCTAAACCAACATATTAGTGACCACCCCGAATCCATGATACATTAAACATACAGTCAATCGCTCCACGAGCATATCAAGCTCACTCTTCAGTTGCTGGTCCTCCTCACTGAGCTCTTCAGGTGCTAAAGTAATAGTTAGTAAAGCCCGTCTCCCAAAAGAGGCTGGTATCCTACCTCTACTAGCTCCCTCCTCCGCCTTCCCGTTGACAAGAGGCTTCCCATCCTTATCCTTCTTGACATCCTCAGCTTTGGCCGGCTCCTCTACAACCTTTCCCTTGCCCTTGTCAACAGACTTTGGCAGTTCGCCATCCTGCGCCATGTTGACCTTCTGAATTAATCAAGAATTCCCTGGAAAGAGTTGTAGACTGCAAACAAGCAGATATATCACACAGCGTTATGGTTTCAATTTCGTAGCACTCGTGAAGTTCGTTGTTGGGGATTCAGAGCAGTGTATTTCGTTGATGGTGTTCCGTCAGGCACTCTAAGCTTCCGCGTACAAATCCAGAGCTTCAGCTAACCACATCCACTACAGGTAAGCGCCTTTAGCGAGCGATCCTAGCCTGACATGGACTACAGACCGCCATCCAACGAACACTTTTCTGGACGGCAGAAAAATAATATCCTCGCCCACAATCACTCTCTCCAAAGAATTACGATACCACTGCAACAACCATGCGTCTCGATACCAAGGCAATGCGGTATCTCACTGTGGAGGACTGGCGCACACTTACAGCCGTTGAAACCGGCTCAAAAAACCATGAAGTCGTCCCCACCGCCCTAATTGGGCAGATATCAGGTCTGAAGGGAGGGGTTCACAAGAGCATATCCGCACTTGCAAAAGTCGGACTCATTGCTAGATTAAAGAATGCGAAATACGACGGCTATAGACTCACCTACGGCGGCCTCGATTACCTCGCTCTAAACACCTACCGCAAAAGAAAAGATGTCTACAGCGTTGGCAACCAAATCGGTGTCGGCAAAGAAAGCGACATTTTCGTCGTCGCTGACGATACCGGCATCCAACGAGTAATGAAAATCCACAGGCTGGGTAGAATATCGTTTAGAACTGTGAAGGCGAACAGAGATTATCTGCGGAACAAGAGTTCAGGCTCCTGGATGTACATGAGCAGGCTAGCAGCACTCAAAGAATACACATTCATGACCTCCCTCCGACTTCACGGCTTTCCCGTCCCTGAACCCCTCGCCCAATCCCGCCACACTATCGTCATGTCCCTTATCGACGCCTTTCCCATGCGACAGGTCTCGTCCGTCCCTGACCCCGCAGGCCTATACTCTGAACTCATATCTATGATCTTACGACTCGCTCAATACGGTTTAATCCACGGCGATTTCAACGAATTCAATATCCTGATCAAAGAGGAGACCAAGACCGAAATCGTCGACGGGGAAGACTTCTCAACACTAGTCCTCACTCCTATACTGATTGATTTCCCGCAAATGGTATCAGTCGACCACGCCAACGCGGAATACTACTTTGACCGCGACGTAAACTGCATAAAACGCTTCTTCCAGCGCAGATTCCATTTCACGAGCGATGAGAAAGGGCCACATTTCTCGGAAGCAAGGGAGCTGATTGGAAAGGATGGGGCTGCGAGGCTAGATGTGTCGGCTGAGGCGTCAGGCTTTTCGAGGAAGATGGCGAAGGAATTGGAGGCTTATATGAAGGAGGTTGGGGTAGATGGGGATGGGGTTCCGGGAGCTAAGAGAGGGGACGAGGGAGAGGAGGAGGCTGGGGAGAGTGGGGAGGATATAGAAGACGGCGAGCACAGCGCAGAAAATTCATTGACTGTGGAAGAACCGTTTGTTGCATCTGGGTTGAAGGATAACCTTGGCAACGACATTCCCATATCTGCTCTAAAAATTAGTGAAAAGACTTGAGTACATGTGTATCTTCAATCAACTTCGTAAAATACAAGTCTTGGCTGTAACTCCATAATTAGTGATGCAACACAGTCCTTCATAGTGATCTCCTTCCACACAATGCAAGAAGCTACAAGTTCATACATACTGGACTTCGGATTTTCGTGCCACATGTCAAGGCACGGTCAAAGACTAGGTTGCTCCTGCTTCTGATTGTGGAATACGGTCGACTATGCTACAAAAGTCCGCCTCCCTTAAAGTACTAGCCACCCCTGCAATGAAAGAAAATGTGTACAGTGAAGTGCAATGCTTTTGATATCAGTCCATCAATGCAGAACATAAAGTAATGTTTCATGTCTGCAATGTCATACCATGCTTGGAAATACCATTATTGGTCCTACATGCGTTCAACCAGAGCAAACTCGAAAAATATTGTCGGTATGAGTGCTTGAGAGACATAGAAGATGTTGTCTGATATGTATGTCTTCTTGGCGAATGCGCATGCGTAAAGGAAATTGTGCTGAGTCGTAAAAGCCGTTGCAACATAAATTAAAGCATTGCGTTGGATCATGAAGGCGCTGAAGTTGCTAGTAGAATGAGATGTATGATGACTGACAGAAGACCGCGATCCAGTGAGACGAGGGACGGATCGTTCTCGCCGATGACTTAAGATTTGCGGGCAGTTGGAGAAATAGCTGAGCCACCGTGGGCGACAGCCGGAGAGTCATTGTGAACGGTAACTCCATCGTCGGCAGAACCGTCCTCCGAGATGGTAGGAGTGGGGTTTGAGAACTTCCTGCAAGGAGATCAGTAATGTGCCAAGTCAGTGGAGACTGTTTTGCAACTTACAGATCCTTTGCCTTACGCGGGGTAGTGTGCTCGACCTTGATGTGACGATCAACATCCTTAAAAGCGGGAACCGATCCTGAGGAGCTGGAGAGATAGAGTAAGCTTGATTCTTGTGTTCCAAGGGTAGATAGGCCTACTTGTTGATCGAATGCTCACGCTTCCAAGTGCCACCACTGCGGGAGACTGGAAGGTGGCGAGCAATCATCGAAGTTCTGGGAATGAGCGGAGATGGCATGGAAGGCGAAAGAGTGAGAATATCTGCAGGAGCGCCATAGGCACCGACATTATACTCGTTGGTTCGAAATTGACGGCGCTCGGTAGTGATACGCTTCAAGTCCTTCTGAGCTGGAGTGTCGGCATAGCGTACTTGCAAGAGAAGACCCTCCTCGCCAATAGGTTGGCCATGAAACTTCTTGATGATCTCCTCGCAGATGTCGCGGCTCTCAAATCTATCGAAGTATGTCAGCATTGGTTTTTCATGGGGTGGAGAGAATACTAACCGGGCAAAGCCAACACCACGGCTGTTCTTGTTATCATCACGAAGAATTCTGCTAGAACTAACAACATAGTCCATGAAAATGGCACCAAGCTCCTATTTCAAAAGTCAGTCTGTCACAGTATGGTAGGAGTGGGGAGACGAACAGATTCAGTCATGTTCTTTGGCAGGTTGGAGATGTAGAGGTTGGTCGACTGCTCATCTCCTTCGGCCTTGAGACGAGAGTTGAATGACTCCTTGAAGGGCTTAGCATCTGCTAGACTTCTGTCTCTATCCGCCCGGGAGGAGTGACTCACCCTAGCAAATCCAACCTCATAGCCAAGCTTGTAGAAGCCGCGGATGCAGAGTTCAGAGTCACGAGTGGTGTAATACTTAGCAAAGCCAAATCTAAAGAATGTTAGCGCAAAGCTCCAAAGAAAAGGGCGTAGCGAAGAACTTACCCCTTACAAGCGCCAGTAGAAGTATCGATGATAGCCTTGGAGGTCTCAACCTTTCCAAAGCGCACGGCATAAGCTGCAAGAGTCTCATCGTCTGTATTGGGATGGAGACCACGGATGTAGACATTGCGGTTGCCCTCAATAGGGTTGGAGAGACTCTGATCAAGAGTTCGCATGTTCTCACGAGGAGTGAAAACTGCGGGAACAGCTCGCGGAATAGCCGGGTGTTGAATGAGCAATGCATCAAGATCAATGTTGATAGGAATGGTCTTGTATGCCATGGGCTTCAATGACTTGTGGTCGGCGTCGGAGATTGCTAGTTGTTGGGGCGAGGGAGTAGAACCAAAAGGAGATCGGTCAACTGTGGCAATCTGAGTGCCTTGTTCACGCTGAGCGACTGCGCCATAGTAGGGAGTGCCGGGAGCAGACTCGTTGGTAGAGTATGAGCCACGGCGGTTCTCGAGACCCGGAACTTCTCTGTGAATATTCTCGGCACGCTCACCATAGTAGCTGGCAGCTCTATTGGGAGTGTAAGGCATAAGGGGGAAGCCAGTCGGGTAACCAAGGTAAGCTCCTTGAGGGAAGTATGGCATAGTAGCAGCTGCGTATGAAGCATAGGCGTTGTCGGGGTGTTGGCCCGAGCCCATGGCTTGAGTAGGATACATGGCAGGAGCGACGAGGTAGGTGTTATCAGTAGGGTTGTAGAAGTATTGGCTGCCGCCGAGAGGAACTTGAGCGGCAGCGAGTGCAGCAGCAGGAGCCATGTTTGCACCGGGAAGATTGAGGCCAGCGAACTGGTTCATCATCGCATTAAGGGCCGCGTCGTTCTGAGCAGGCATGTTGCCTCCGGCAAAAGCAGGAGTTTGACCATGGGAGTCGCGGAGGGCACGAATTTGAGGTTGGGCGTACATGTTGGATGTAGAACGGTTATGGAAGTTGTCCGTATGGCCTGTAGTCTGTTGGTAGGACATGGTAATCTACTGCAACTAGCTGATGTCAGTGCTAATAACTTGATGGGTAGATGGAGTTTGGAATAACGGAAAATATGGTGAAGGTGGGGAACGGAATACTTTGGAAGGTGAATGAGGTTGTTGAAGATCGATCAAAGGTGACGAGATGGAAGGACGCGGGGCAACGAGACCAAAAACAAAGCATAATCTGGGGATCAGCCCGCAAAATGGATCTTAGATCGAGAATATATTCCTGGTAGAAAGGCCCCGAGGGGATTCGATTTTACTTACATGAAGAGTCTCCGGCGCAAGAGAGTGTAGTCTTGGCGTTGACTTTTGAAGCAATTATCTCTAGAGATCGGGGTCAGTGGGCAGCTTTGGCGGGCATGCTAGGAGGTAGCACAAACCTTTGAAGAGTTTCTAGGTAAGTGAAACTCTTCTGGAGAGCCCCAGGAAGAGACTGGCAGGAAGATCGAGCAGTACAAGTCAGGGACAGTTGATGAGGCTGTGAGATGAACAAGTAGCGACTGGGGACTCTAGAAGATAGGAAGCTATCGAGCTAGATGTGGTTTTGGTGTAGAGATTGGGTTGAGAATCGGATGGATTGGTGTTCTGATTGCTGATCGTTGATGGTGTGGAGGAGGAGGAAAGAAAAAGTAGAGGCTGAAGAGAACGAGTGGTAGAAGTTGAGGAAGGATAGCGCGAATATCGGACGATTCAAGAAAGTGCTGTGCCAGAGTGAATATTTGAGGCAGGTGCTGTTAGTGGAAGTCATAAGCGGATAAGGCAGGATCGAGGTCGAGTCGAGTTGTCGAGTCGAGTGTCCGCCCAATGCCCAAGGCCCAATAGTGAAATTCCGAAAGTCGAAAGTCGAGGCAACCGCAAATCAAAAAACCTCCCAAAAATATCAGACCCAAAAACCACCCAAACTCAACACAGCTCGCAATAGATATTGCCAACAACACCAGTAAACAACGCAACAACGGCACAACGGCACAACGGCACAAGTATTAGCTGTACCAATATGCCACCGATATCCGAATGCTCTTTTTCGACGTCGTACTTTCGGATGTTCTCTCGCAGCTACTCGACTGAACGGCAACTGCGACGGCTACACCAGATGACGATAGTAAAGGATGGCTATTGAATGAAGATAGTAATACAAGGAGACATGCGGAATTTAGAGGTGGGATGAAGGTGCCTTTATGGCTGAACTTCTGTGGTGATTCCTTACCACGGCAGTGGCAATGCTTGTACTCCAGACCGTCTCTTCCAAAGCGCAGCAGCATGATCCCATGCTATGCTACTATGCCAGGCCTTGTCCACCACATACACCAACTGTGCTTCCGTTTCTGCCACAGGATGATCACTACTGTACGCAATTACCTTCCGTGCAAGGAACAATGGACAGGCTTGCTACAGGCCGGCTTGGAGGGAAATCTGGGATGCACAGATACCCTCTCCCCACCATAGAACTACGCTTTCTTACTTGAGATAGAATTGCTTCTGCGGGCAACAGCATCGGGACAGGAGCGGGCATCGATCGGGATTCCGACCTCTCCTGGTCTGCAGGGTCCAAATGTCAAGTTTGATTGCTGTGACGAGACCAATGAAGTGGTCTGCTTCCTTTCCAAAAATGATATCTGATGAAATCTTCTTACCTGTTTGAAGAGCAGAGAGCTGATCAATCTGCGCCTCCAGATTTGGAGGATCTTCCAAACGGCCTGTTTGCACGGATCAATCCACAGCCGATGAACAGCCTATTATAAGCAGCAGCTTCGAGTATATTTATCCCGTTGGCTTGATACTGCTTGAACGCCTTACCCTCCCTGCCATTGGAAGACGTTGAGAAACTCTCCCTGCTTAGAATATGCCACAAGTGTTAATCGGTGTGTGGAAACTTCTATTGACGTTCAAGGCCGTATCGTGCGTCGACTCGGGCCGCTCCTCATGACCTGGCCATAGTGCTTTCGGTATTGCATGCCATTTGAAGGCAGTCCCAGAAAATCGTCACATTTCGTAGCATGGACGCCTTTCACAGTCCTGGGTCCCAAGATCCGTAAGGCTTTGAGACAAGCAAAGAGTATGCAGCTCCTTACTTGTGGCAATGATCTTGAGAGTTGTTTTAGGACCGAGCGAAGAAAAAAGCAAAGGATCTCTCCCTGGATTCCTTGGCCGCGAGTTCTGACTGGATTGAGATTTCCCCATCTCGGAAGCGATTGTCGGACGTTTGTTTTTATTGATTGCTCTGAGCGTGAGTGGTGGAATATATGTGAGATAATACTGGAATTCGAATCGAGCAGAAATGGTAGGTGAAGGGTATCCTCAACCTATGGTTCACTGTCTGAGAGGACGTGGACGTCTGTTGTCAAAGAGGTCGCGCTTTGCAGGGTCCAGAGTGCGGCCCTTGTATCTCGCTAATCAACAAGCTCTTGATTTCCAGATGGGCCCAAACATTGATTGTCTAAGCCACTAAGAGCTCGACGGTAACAAGGACATATTAACCTGGCTATCTTCTAGCTTCCGTACCGATTCCTCTGGTGGCTAATGGGTTCGCTCGCTGAAACTCGAACCGTTATTTGTTAATTGTCCTTGAGCAGAACTTCCGGAACTCGCCTAGCCTCTTTGCAAGATCTACAAGTACGGTAACCCACAGGGGGTCAACATTGGATCAATGGCTTTCTCTCGATGCTAGTCTTACGAAGGTACTTCGTACTCTCTTGTCCGGTTTATCCTCTAATTATCAAGACCCTCCCAGCTGGCCACAACCAAGTAAGGATCTCAATTCCCCGGGCATCGGAACCCCTCAGCGACTACAAACGACCACGGGAGGATCATTGAATTAACTTTGATATCTCCTTACTTAACTTTCGACCCGAAAACTCGGGAACCCACTGTTACCTCTTCCAAGTTTAACTAATGCTCAAATTCAATCTCCAGCATCGTCCCGCACTGGCATGAAAAAAGTCCAAGATTGTTTTCTCCTTCCCTCCGCTCACACCGCAGCATCCGCATCTCCGCCATGAAATTCTCCATTCTCACCCATTCATTCCTCGCTCTCTCTCTCTCCCTCTCTCTCTCCTCCCCAACTCCGAACAAAAGGAAACACTGTGGATCCCCATCCATCCCTTCACAACCAAACAAGACCCTTGCCCACATCAGCCCGCATTGACCCTCCTTCTCGCCAGGTCTTCACCCCTCCCTCCCGTCTGTGCAAACGACGCCTCATCTCGATATCCAGGGTGTGCCTCATCGTGTTTTTCCTGGCAGCAGATGTCACCACGCTCTCCTGCATGGTTCACAGACTTCCCTCTGTGCCACTCTCAATCACCCCCCTCTATACAAGTATGAAGAGCGCTCTGCGCGCAAGCCTTCCATATCGAGGAGTGCCGACTCAGCTGCAGAGCTCACTTATTAAACATCAAAGCTCAACTAAAGCTCAACGGCTTTGCAGTAGTTACTGCGGAGAAGATCAACAGACTCAGAAAGCAGGACTGGATCAAGAAACCTAACAAAGCGGGATTGCTGTGCTGAGGGGATTGTATTCCCCAATTCGTAGCAAGAATGAGGCCGGCTTGATAAATCCAAGCTGGTATCGGTTCAGGATCCAAACATGAGACTGTGATAGCTTCAATTCGCAGGTCCTTTCCTCACTGACAGGATTATATTCTCCGATATGAAGCAGGAAATTTTCAGGGCCAAAAACGCCTTGTGAACTCGTTCAGAAGGCCTTGAAAAATGAAAATAGGATGTAACAGTATTCTACTCGCGGCATGTTTTCCATTTTGAAAGGATTCGATTCTCCGATAGCCCCCTCAGCAGCCATGAAAGGAAACTCCTAATGTCGGTACAAGAAAGGAAGAAGGAAAAAATGCCATGACAGCTTGAGGGCACGGCAGCTCGTTCCTGGGATAGATATTGCTAGATATCAACCTCCCAATCCACCTCAAGAAGGACTTTAGCAGGCGCGCTTCTAGGAACAGAGAGTCCTTCGATAAGAAGGAAAACAAGGTCTGACTTTTGGGGCTTGTGATACTCACCCCACTGAACTGCTCCTTGTGGTTCATCATGCCAGGCATGCCAGAGCGTTTATTCTGATCCCATACTGTAGTTTGCCTGGAGAGTTTCCTTCTTTCTCGCGTCGTGATATGGAAGTATCGCACCCAACATTCACTTGTCAGCAAATAATCATCTGCAAATTAACAGCTCAATCTCGGACTTGACATCGCAGTTTTCGGATCTCTGCACTTTCTCACTAATCTACTAATCTTCCATTTTGCAATTGCTGCGCGGGTCCTCGTTTACAAATCGCGGCTATTACTGCTAGATGCTGTCTCTAACCTCCTGCATCACTCGAGAGACTCGCCTACCAACAAACTGTGTCTGCATCTTTAGCGTCGACACTCCTCCTGACTCAGACACCTCGCCCACCTTCTGCTCATCATCACCTCGCCTCTACAGCCGCATAAAACTTTCCAGGAACTGGGACAACCCCACTCCCATATGAAATTTGGAGGTCTAAGCTCTGGTCCCTTTCCTGGAAACGAACGGACAATATGCAGCCGCTGCTTTCCAAAGCAGAGAGCGCTTCGGGAAATCCGAGTTTACGTATATATAGTACAACAGTAACATTTGCATTGTGACTTCCTGCCTTCAGTCAATTGTGAAAACAGGAGGCTGCGGGAAAGCCACGAGCCCTATCATGTGCAGACAGGGACACGTTTCGACCTCAAGACCAAAAGTAGGACCGCCATACCGAACTTCTATCATTTGCATCCTAGCAACAGCACCCACCTCCCAAACTCCCACATGCAGTCCAAAGCGGCTACAACTTTCAAGACTCCACTACAAGCATCCAAGATGCATCACCAACCCCTGAGAAAAAACCAATTTGCTATTAACGAGAGGGGGTTGGGGCAAAGTTTACGACCTCGAGTACTGTGCAAGCGCTGAAGATACGTTGTCCCACCAGATCGGATTTCTTATACATAAGAAAGAAGATATATCAATCACACTGGGAGTTGAACTGAGATACCGGATTTCAGATCTTCGCACCCCCACGGCGAGTATGCGAGACCCACTCCATACCAGATCTTCTTAACATACACAAATTCACATGGAAGGAACGGAACCAAATGATGTATTGTAGAATTTCCATTGCAAGCATCGCTGTGAAAAAACAGTTCTATTTATCCCACACTACTTTATTCATTTAAAAACTCCGCCTCCATCTAACCAACGCTCCCTCCCAACGATAGCACACCACCCACCCCAACGACCAGCCCCAACTTAACTCTCTCCGGCGAAATATCAACGGATCCACCCGGTAACACCTAATTGTAGCAGCAGAAAAAGAATAGGCAAGAAATGCAGCGCGATGAAACGGCTCCTTCGCTCCTCATAAAAGAAGAGGAATTACGTATTACCGGCGCCCAAGCCATAGCCGCTGTCAGACCACCGCAACGAAAGCCAGTTGCAAGCCAAGGATAACTTAGACCTCATAATAGAATATTTTTTCTTGCGCTCGAATGCATGCAAGGAAGACATGGTTGGGAAACGGAAGGTGGGCTTGCATTAAGCGGGACGAGATCAGCAGTTCTGGTAGGAGGGAAGCCACAGGTTGCAGATTGCCGGATAGGGAATTGAGGCTGAGGGGGAGGCGAAAGAGGGGGGATTGTTTTGTTTTCTGGGCGAGGTCTATGACCAGACGTCTTCCTATAGTGGGAAAGCGATTAGCAGTTTTTCTTGTTTGTGGTTTGTTTTGTTCCTGGTTTGCGAAGGAGTGAGGAGGCAAACGAAAATATCAAAGCCCGGCAGCTGGGTTCCGGGATCCGACTACAGGGGGCAAGGAGTAGGGGCAAGGAGTAGGGGCAGCGAAAATCACTGGTGATGGGTGGGAGGTGACGTTCAGGAATAAACGGAGGGGGGTAACGTACTTGGTACTGGTTTGCAGAGCGCATACCCTTTACTATCTCCTCTGCTTTAGTCTCCGGGATGCCGCGTTGATCGGCCACGATCTTCCCAAGGACGGTGTTGACTTCTCGGGCCATGTTAGCAGCGTCGCCGCAGACGTAGAAGTAAGCTTTTTGCATGAGGAGCTCATTAACTTCCTTGGCATACTCTTGGAGACGATGCTGCACGTAGACTTTCTTGGGACCTTCGCGGGAGAAGGCCGTGATGAGGGAGAACTTGTCGCCGAGATCTTTCTTGTATTCCTGTGGGGGTCAGTGTGTACAGATTTATAGAAGGGAATATATACTTACATCCCACTCTGAGGAGTAGAGGAAGTCTTCAGTCGACTTTCTGCAGCCGAAGAAAAGGATGGTCTTTCCCACGTTCTCTCCGGCTTTCGCTTGAGCAGCTCTCTCTTGAACGAACCCACGAAATGGGGCAACACCGGTACCTGGGCCGACCATGATGATTGGCTTCGAGGGATCGGAAGGAAGTTTGAAATTCGAGTGTCGCACATGGACTGGAACGTGGACACCATCATATTTATTTCGCGGACCATTGATGTCGTAAGTCAAACCATGAGGATCTGGATTGGGTTCGCCGTGCTGCTTTTGTTTCAATGCAAGGAGATAGTTGGTGGTAACACCTTTCAAAGCATCCTGGCGACCTGGAATCTGCATCGACTCGACAACGGCTGTAATTGAAATCTTGTGTTTTTGGACAAGCGACGATGAAGAAATTGAGTAGTATCGAGGTTGAACCTTGTTTAGACCCTCAATGAGTGCGGAAAATGGAATAGCTTCCCACACATCAGTTTCGCACACTGCTTGCAATGCTTGTGAAATATTCAAGTACTTGTTGCTGATCTGAGAGTGGAAATAGTCTTTGTCATTTCCAAGCTTAGCCATCTCTGCCTTTGCCGCCTCAGTGGGTGCGAAAGGAGCTAAAGTCGCGATGAACTGGCGGGATACAGGGGCACAGATTTCCATGTGATACCTGGCAACTGCATCGTAGGTAGTGGGTGTAGGGAAAGGAACCTTTGCGGTTGGATCCAGAGCTTTGACACTGATAACAGAATCCCGCTTGGAGTTGAGACCAAGAACACTGAGAAATCTGTCAACCTCCTTTCCGGCATTTGTTGGCCAAACCGCAATATGATCACCAGTTTGATAGCTAAGGTTAGATCCACTGATATCGATCTCCATGTGCAAGCAGTTACGGCCTTTGACAGTGAAGATTTCTCTCGATTCGGCAATTGGGGCAATGTAAGGGTTGTGGGCGTTGAATGGTCCTCTCGAGGAGCCCTCCAGGTGCATCTTGTTAGGCTCTCCAAGATAGACTTCTGGGGAGTCCTTGGTAAGACCTTCTCGGTCCGTAATAGCGAAGACCGGCTCGTAGACGGCTTCACGCTCCTCAAGCCCCATCGTCTCAGCTAACGCAGTCCACATAGGATCCTTCCATGCTAAGAAGTCCTCCTCCATTGTGCCAGCTCCATCATCTCCCTCTCCAGCTTCTCCAATTCTAGTTGCGCCGAGCTTCTCAAATGCCTTCGTGACATCCCGGACCATGGAGTTGTAGTGCTCATATGTGTTGTTGCCGAGTCCAAAAGCCACAAACTTCAAATTCTCGAGGGGAGGTTCGGAAGAGTTGGAGAAAGTCACATTGTCACCTTTGATATACTCGTAAAATTCCACAGCATTATCGGTAGGTTCACCCTCGCCATATGTAGCCAGAACAAACATGGCGATCTTGTCTTCGGGGAAGGTGTCAAGATTTTCGTAGTCATATTCCTCCAAGTCGGCAACCATTGTCTCCAGCCCATAACGACTCTTGCCTTCCTTTGCTAATCGGGAGGCATAATCCTCTGCAGTTCCAGTCTGCGATCCGTAAAACACCACACAATTCTTACCCGACTCATTCATCTTTTCAACAATATTCCGCGTCTTCCCAGCTTTGTTGCCATTTGCATTCGCAAGACTCGTCGCATAAGGATCCTTTACAACGCCCCAGTATGTGCCCTTGGTGAAATACGCAACTGTGCCTAGTAGCAGGATGGAAAGGACAACAATGTCCAATGTGTCGAGTTGAGCCATAATCAGAAGTGGTGCGAGATGAAAGGGGGCGGTGATGATGTGGTGAGAGAAACTGGAACCGGGTAAAAATTGACCTCAGTGAGTGAAATGCTTTGCGCAGAAGTCTGCGATAAGCCGAAGAGTGGCAGGTGGAGAGAAGGCGTTGAAGTTGCTGTTGGTATGTAGATGTGGCCTTTAGGAGGTACAGTAGATATTTTATGAGCAGGTGGTACAGTAGATAACCTTATTATCGGGTCAATCACAAGCTGAGCCGAGCCGCCCGGTGTTGAAGCTTAGAACTTGAATTTGAAGAAAGTCGCTCGAGAATTCGCTGAGGGTCGGGGATATGGCTTCAAGTGACAATGACAGCCAGATCTAACACGTTTTCGACACAGTATTTTTATGTTTCTGGGCCGATATCCGTACTGGACGAGGACGAGTACTGTACAAGTACGGTACGGAGGTACCACTTCCAAATTCCCGAGAAGCCAGGGATCTCGGTGGCCATTGTATCCATCGACTTGCTTCTCGAAGCTGCGGAAGCTTGCCGCTCCCTTGCCACAGCAGAGTCATGATGCTACTGTAACGTTTTTCTCCAGCCAGAGAGATTAGTACACTTCAATTTCTTCTACAGTGCGAAGTACGAAATACTATACTATACTTGATTGCCGTTCCTGGTTTCCGAGTTGACAAGCCTTCAGCCTTCAACCTAAAGTTTACGAAGAAATCCCCTTGGAGTCTTTGCAGAATCAATATCTTGTTCGATCAACATGGACCGGCCTACTTGCAAATCCGAGGCAAATCCGAGTCTTCAATGCTTTAATCGCTCGGCTCCCGCGCTCGCCCGATCCCAATTACGTAAGCACGGGATTGGGTGAGCGCGGGAGCCGAATTATCTCAAATTCAGACGCTTCAGACCTTGTATTATTGGGCGAGTACTATTAAGCGAGAAACTTAACTAAAAGCGGTATAAGCGCTAATTTATCCCCCTGCACCCAAATACTCGGTCTGCGAAGTGTTCTTAGATCTTCTAGTGCAAAAACCGCGATTCTTGCATTAACTTTTGCCTAACATTTTGCTACGATTGCGATATCTCGATATATTATATATTTATAAGAGGTAAAAATATTTTTTATATGTTTTCCTATTACCGTATTCATTTTTTCAACACCTGCTTACTAAAATATACTTTGTAGGTACTATATAAAGCATTGCAAATAATAACTTTTTCGATTTTTATATTATACTTTAAAGCACCTTTAATAAAGTATAATATCTCTGGGTATTGCATAGTCTTAGAGAATCCTTGCAGATTTTTTTATGAGCGAGAAGTACTGTGGTGTGGTTATTAAGAAATAGATAGAGAAGGCTACTGTAATATATTTTTAGCCTATTTGGCTTGTAGCAATGAATTTACGCTAATTAATACCAAATATCGGGTTACGTAAATAGCAATTTTGTAGCTAGTAATTAGGCAATAAAGTTAATAATAAGTAAAATTGATAGAGAATTACTATCGCTTTCAAATTTAGGTCTTTATAATCCAGGGCGAAGTCGTTAAAAGGTACGATACATATTATTAAAATCTGGGTAGGTTTTCTTATATAAACTCATGTAAGAATCGCGGATTGCTCACTAGAATCTCTCATACCCTTTGGTAGCCTAAGCCAAAACCATGCTCTCTCATTGGTCAACCTACTTTAACTTACCTACATTTTACCGGCATTTTTGGTGTCAGGCACCGAAGGGTTCGCCTGCTCGCAACGAGTCACGAGACCTGGCTCTTACCTTGCCCCGGCCCACTACAACAATGTTTTAGGAACAATCCCACTTTTCCTGAGATTCCTACAGGTTAATTGGTTGCTATTGTACACAGTGTTGTAAGGTACGTTAACGCTCACTCCTCAATCAAGTCAAGAACTGACCATTTTTGACTCCATTTTGGAGTTTCTACAGCCAATGAAGGATTAGTTGGAGACCGATACTATTTACAGGCTTTCTAGCATCAACTACTGTACGAAGTACAGCATAGTAGTATTGTCAGCTCTCGTAAAGTAAGATCTATAATTTTCGGAAAATGATATCAAGTTGGCTCCGACCGACACCACAACTAAGCTAGTTTGACAAGCTTCACAGGCTTAATCGACTACAGTAGGTACGTAAGAACTACTTAATCTTCATCCAAAGCTATTCATGCTTGGAAGAATATTTAGATTTCTTCCTATTTCTCTCATGCAAATTCCGGAATGGGCATGTTAAAAGTTCTCCCTGAGTTCCAAGGGCAGTTCCTCATTTGGATATTTGCATCAGCTGGAACCTCCTTGTCCTATGGGACATCGTACCTAAATTTCGATTACTCGGGAGGTCAGAACTCCTTCTTTCGGATCAAATGCTCGAAATTCCCCTCAGGTGGAATATCGGGAGGGTCTGGTACCAGCGAGAACAGCCGCACTAATATCCCGTATTAAATTATAACCACTCTAGCCTGTCAATCTTTCCAATCTGTGATAAGTTGTGAAGGGGGAGGCTCAAACGGAATGCCTTTCTCGGAAATGCAGGCGAATGCGAAGAAGCCATATGGTACTGGTGCTCCCGTGGGCGGTTGATCGGCCGTTACACTGGTGACGAGTTGTCAACGACAGGACTTTGGCGAGCGCTGAAGGCAAGCTTGAACCTCGTCCTTGACTCCCACGGATCAATGGTACTGCAACTAGGAGAGATATCCCGCTCCATCTATTTGTGGTACGGGACTTCTTGGAGCTCATGGGGTGGGGTTTGCGGGCTGGCTGAGTCTGTGCTATGTGATGGAACCTTCAGAGAGCGATCAGGTCAAATAGAATCTGTACATCCCTCGTTCTCAGCGCCGTGCTGCATGTAAAGCTGTATCAGCCATACTTACTTGGAGCCTATTATTATTATTATTGACCTCCTTCTAGCCTTTCTCCTTTATTGTCTGTCGTCTTAGACTGGGATTAAGGCACTTGGATCTGTAATTGGTCGCTGCTGAATTCCAAAAGTCATTTATCCTCCATAACGACGAGCATCACCAGCACTCATAATCTTTAAACATCTTAAAACCTAAGCAGCAACCAGCGATGCCACACAGATATGCCAGATAAGGATCCCGTCCCATCCTCGACTTGAATGGACATGGCTTCTCTTCGTCCTATTCCTTCTGCAATGTGCTGCACGTGATTACTATGAGTACGTTAGGTGTCGGACCTCAGATCTTGCTAAGCCCAGTTCCCGCCAGTGTTTCTAGTTTAAGGAACCCTTCGAGCGGCGACTTGAGCCTCTTCTTCTTTGGCACATCCTTGCTGACTCTTGTTTCTAGATCAATCCCCCGACGCCTTGGGCGAGAGATTGGCCAGTGGTTTCTCTCCAATCGAATTCGATGTTTGGAATGCGACATTGAAACCCTTGAAGAGCCCGATACCGAGATCCGACCCCCTCTCCAGCCAAACGTCAATCGTCTCTCCGAGCTTCCTACCCAAGAACACCCCTTCAGACCTGCACTCGCAGTCTTCCAGTCTCTCGCCGCGGCTGCTAGGGCCCAGGCTGACCGATTCCAAGTCCCACCACCGGCAGACGAGTATTGTCCATGGCATACAACACTCTAGGAATGGGAGCTTCGCAAGCTCTACGTCCAGTCCGCTGAGCCCGCAGATTATTGCAGCAGCGGGCGCAGAGAGATCTGATGCATTCAGTATGGGCGATTCACCGTTTGCTTCCACCAGCGGGGCCTCCTTCATGAGTTCGAATACCACCTTGGTCCCCGATCGGGCCTCGACCGCAACGGAGAACATAAACTATACTCAGAAGAGGGTGGAAAAAAAACATAGCAGCAAGAGTAGTAGAGATCACAGGCACCACCCCTCTTACTCGCGGCATCACCACAAGGAGGAACTAAAAACGGTGGGCGAATACGCGTTACATGTTCTCTTTACATCGGTTAGTTCTCGCACTCTAGACCCTCGCAGACATTTTAATAAGTCGTCCTTTAGTTCATTGCACAAGCCGAGGAAAAAATCAACCAATGCATCTCCATACCTCTTGATCCCGAGCCTCAAATAGAGCAGATATGCGGCCCGGGCATAGACCCCACGTTCGACCAGTTGATCTCCGCGCTTGGCCATATTGCAAGCCAGAAACCAAAGCCATTAATAGACTCGATGATGTTATGGCGCAAAAATAAGAGTGATGCTGCTAATGAAGCTCGCATGCAACTACAACAGGTACTCATCTACCCCTCTTGCTGGGATATATTCGCTCATGAATTCTTTAGTCCCGAGGAAATGCTGTCCCAGGTCAATTGCTACGACGAAATACAGAACCTCCCCACATGCTTCCAGAGGATGCAGCGAATAGCCAAACCTCCATTACCGCACGCCAAGAATTCGTTGCCCAAGCCGAGCGGCGCTCAACTGCGTCTATATTCATACTATGTCGAGTTTTGATGGAGGTCATTGGGCAAAGTACGCTGACACGTATAACCCCAGAAATGGAAGAAAAGTTGGAGGGGATTATTTTTGGACAACTGAAGATAGCCGATCTGGACCAATTGAGTAACTCTCCACTGAAGATGGCGAACTGGTTCCTATTCAGCCAATTACTGGGAGTCATGAGCGAGATCAATTTTGAGAGTGTCACGGATCGATTTATTGGGGATCTAGAAAAGTCTCAGAAGGAAATGGTAGTGAAAACACCAGCAAATCGAGAGACCGAGGGACGAATGGAGCTGGTACTTGGTGGAATGAAGCACCTAAAGCTCAAGATTTACCCCGAGGATGCCTGGGACCAGTCCTGCGATTTCATGATTTCCCTTGGAAAGTTCTTCTCCAGATCACATGGCCACCGACTAAAGTATGCGTACTGCCAGGCCCTTGAGATTCTGCTACTTCCTGTTGCGGCCAAGGCAAATACGGAATTGAACATGCCAAAATGGACAGAAGTACTTGGCACGATAGGACCACGGCTTGCTTCGATGTTTGTCAAGCCGCGTCATTGGACTATCGCATTCCCCTTGACTGCTACTTTGCTTTGCGTCTCGCCCCCTGAGAGCTTCTCGAGTCAGTGGTTACAACTCGTTCTAGCACTTCAGCCAAAGTTCAAAGATCGATTTACTCGACCGGTATGCTTACAAGTCATCTCAAGGCTGCTTTGGACATATCTGTATCGCACTTCGGACACAATGAGCGCCACCATCAAGAAGCTTGAAGAAGTTTTGAAGCTGGCTCTACCTCCTGGAAAGAGAACATATGTATCAACAGACCCGTCCATCTCGGAACCCTTAATTCAGATCATACGAATCATCGGCTTCAAGCATCAGGAGTTTTGCTTCAGAACAGTTGTCTTCCCCCTAATAAATGCAGACTTATTTGCATCCGGAAGAGATCTCAAGGTGGAGCAGTTGGAGCCGGAGAAAATGGTGATTGGTATAAGAGCTTTCCTCGCTATCATGTCGGATCTCGAAAAGGGAGAAGCAGGACGGCCTCCATTCCCTCAACACTATGCAACTCTTCCATCATACGAGAGACTACCAACTTCTCCGATCATGATGGCGCCACGAAGTCCAATTCTTCCGCCTACAAATATTCGAAGTGTTGAAGATCGTTTGTCCCGTCCGGTCCTCATTAATTCACTTGGGGATGTAGCAAAAGAATACTATGCAAAGTTTTGCGAGATCTTGGGCAAAATCACTATCATTTGCGATAACACATTTGGTGGCCAAGCTGTTTTGGATGAGAAGTTCAACAGCCCCGCGCCCAAAACGCCTCTGGCGGAGAGTTTTAATTTCGCCCGCCGCGACGATCATCAGAGTCCATCAGACCAGAAGCAGGGATTCTACGAACTTTTGCATGTTGCAGTACAGGCGCTACCTCGATGTCTGTCTGCTGATATCCCTTTCAACTCGCTGGTCAATCTGCTGTGCACCGGTACAGCTCATGTCCAGTACAACATTGCAGAATCTTCGGCGCAGTCACTAAAGTCCATTGCTCGGCAGTCACATGCCCAACCAGTGACGATTGGCTTCGCCCGATTTATCTTTAATTTTGACGATAGATATTCTACAATGTCAGATGGCGGTATGCTTGGACCAGGCCATATCGAAAGCACTCTGAAGCTTTACGTTGAACTTCTGCAGATCTGGATTGAGGAGATCAAGCAGAAGACTAAGGAGGCTGCAGCCGACAGTTCGGAAGATGGAAGTGCTGATAAGCGAGGAATGCAACTTGATCGTTCAGGGATATGGGCTCATGTTGATGAGGTCGAGTCACATGGGCTGTTTTTCCTGTGTTCTCAGTCAAGACGAGTTCGAGCTTTTGCAGTCACAGTCCTGCGCCTTATTACCGAATTTGACACTGCTCTTGGAAAAGATAACAGCCGACTCATCCACATTTTGGAAGGCGACTCAATGAGAGTTATGGATTTTAATGAAGAACACCTCTCGGTGGCCGAACGCAGCAGATTGCAGCGAGGCATGCGGAAGAGTAATTCCCAGAGTGCCTTGATCGAGCTCTGCAGCAGCGAAGTATCCTATGATACCACATTATGGTTCAAGATATTTCCCAACTTAATACGCATCAGCTACGACCGCTCACCCTTTGCCGTCACTCTTGGCCGAGAGCTAATATGCAACCGGATACTTCAGATGTACAAAGGTATAGTTGCTTTATCCGAAGTAACAAGAGGTCCACAATATGGCTCCTTCGATCGGTTTGAGACTGGCAGTGGTCGCATGCTCTCTCGGTCGTCCACCACGCCTCCTGAGGTTTTGATTGAGCAGTGGAAATTATACCTTATTGTCGCATGCACAACCCTTTCCGACAAGGGGGGGCAGCTACAGTCTCCCCAAATGGCTCAACATCTACGGAAAGGCTCAAAACCTAGCCAAACCCAAGAGAAGATCACCTCTGCTCGTTCTCTCTTCAAATATATAATACCCCTGCTTTCCGTCAACCCTGCCTCAATTCGAGATGCAGTTGTTGTTGCTCTTGGGTCAATCAACGTGAACATATATAAGACACTCTTGGAAGAACTACAGGGCGCCGTGAGTCGGTGCAATGATGATGCCCGAGCCCGTATTCATCAACGGACAGCAAGTAGTCCAAGGAGAAACAGGAGAACGGATCTTTTACGGACTGAAATTACTCATGTCTATAGACTCAATTCTCACTTCTTGAAAGACTCGGACGTCTATCAAGACGACTGGATTCTGAACAATCTTGTTGTCTATACCAAAGATCTCAAATTGTTCCTTATGGACGGAGAAGTCCAAATGGACTGGGAATTCCAAAAGCTTCGTAGACATTACTGCGGCTTGATGGAGGAGCTCTTCGAAGGTATCAATCGTACGAAAGATCCTTCGAGATGGATGACTTTCGAGTCAAGAAAGTCATCATTTGCACTGATGGAAGATTGGTGTGGCTACTCCCCGAATCAGAACCAAATACGGCAGAGAGAAGACAGCATGAGACAATCTATGATTGACCAGCAGACTTTAGGCGAGAGAGGTACAGTGACTGCTGCAATGGAAATTGAAAAGCGAAATCTTCGAACAGCAGCACTAAGCGCGATGGCCGCATTGTGTGGCGGCCCGATCAGCATAACGACAGAAAGCCGGGCAAATCTACAATTCGACATTAGACGAATGCTGTCTTGGATTGACACAATTTTCAATTCTGGTAGCGATCGAATGCACATCATTGGGAGGCGAGCCCTCAAGAATCTCATTGTGCACAATAAGGACTTCCCCTACCTTCTAGAGCACTCAATCGCCAGATGCTACCTAGCGGACGTATCCAAAGTTCTCGAGAGTTATTTCGAGGTCATTACCCAAGTCTTACTGGAGCACCCAGATTACCCAATGCCCTTCTGGAGGCTACTTGGCATTGGACTCTACACTCTTGGCAGTGAGCTCAGCGAGATCCGCTCCAAGTCAGCTCATGTTCTGCGGGCCCTCGAGGAGAGGCAGCTGAGGAGCTCCAAGATCCAAGACTACGACATCAGTATTTCAGATAAGACAAAAGCTGTGTACAAGCTTGCCCAATTTGAGATATCCAAGCGGTTGGCATCGAAGCATTCGGAACTGGCTTTCCTCATCTTCTCTGAATTTACGGCTTATTTCAAAGACCTTTCAAATGGAGCTCAACGCAATATGGTTGCTGCTATTCTACCGTGGATCCAGACTGTGGAGCTGCAATTAGACCCAAATGGCGGACCAACAGCACAGTCGTATGTCTTACTCACAAATCTCTTTGAGATCACAATCAAGTCGAGTAGTGCTCTTCACAACGAAGTCCAAGCTCTGTGGCAAGCACTTGCTACAGGGCCACATCCTGGGAATGTGCAGTTGGTCTTAGATTTCATTATGTTACTGTGCCTCGACCGACGGGAACAGAACTTTGTTGAATACGCCAAGCAAATCGTCGTCTTCCTGTCAAGCACACCAGCTGGAGTCAAAGTTGTGGAGTTCCTGCTCCAGCAGATTACGCCAAAGGCAATGATACCTAATGAGAAGCGAGAAGCCACTCTCCCTCCTGCTGATGTGGGAAAACTCCCATACTTAGCTGAACTTTCCGAGGCGCTACCTATCGGGGCCAAGCAAGCTGGCTTCTCACTGGGGCAATTGTCTTTAATCCTTTTGGTTGACTTGATGGTCTCCCCGGTCCAAGTTGTCACAGAAAATGTACCGCTTCTGCTTCAAGTAGTGACGGTCTTGTGGGATCACTATATCCCGCTGGTCCAAGAGCAAGCCCGCGAAATGCTCATCCATCTCATCCACGAGCTCGTCATCTCAAAGATCGACGACGAGCAAACTGTCATGAAGAAGTCGGTTGAAGACTTCATTGAATCTATACGCCGTCACGATCCAAAGGTCGTATGGGCCTACGAAGACAACAATGGTAAGGTCGACGACCAGGACAACAAAGTTCCCCAGGGAATGGAAGTTCTTACCACAGAAGTCGTCAAATATTTTGAGATCACCTATCCTGGTATCCAAGACCAATGGGCCAAACTGTCGTTGACTTGGGCCACATCTTGCCCAGTCCGACACATCGCATGTCGCTCATTCCAAATCTTCCGTTGTATTCTTACATCACTTGACCAGCAGATGCTGGCCGATATGCTGGCTCGACTATCAAATACTATTGCGGATGAGGACGCAGATGTTCAGACATTTTCTATGGAGATTTTAACTACACTCAAGACTTTGATCTGCAAGCTGGAGCCCACGGATCTTATCACATTCCCCCAACTATTTTGGACAACTTGTGCATGCTTGGATACTATCAACGAACGGGAGTTCTTGGAGGCTCTTGGAATGTTAGAGGAACTGCTGTTGAAACTCGATTTGAATGACTTGAGTGTTCGACTGCTGCTTTTGGAAGGTCGTCCTCCAAGATGGGAAGGCCCATTAGAAGGTCTACAGCCTCTAGTTCATAAGGGCGTCCGGTCATCGGTCTGTCTGGATTTGACACTGAAAACTTTGGATAGACTGGTCATACTACCAAATGATGACTTGATCGGAGATGACAGCCGGCTGCTATTTGCTATCCTGGCAAACTTCCCCAGATTTCTCCACGCAATGGATCAAGAGTCCATCGACCCTGAGAGCGCCAAGACAGCTGGGATCCTTGCCCAGATCGCTGAATTGCAAGGCTGGAGTACTATATCCAGAGCATTAAGTGGATTTGCTGCTTCAAGATATCGTGCCAGCAAAGACTTCCTCGCCCAACTGGTGTCAGCTATTCGTGAAGCATTTTTGCCGCATTGGGATTTTGGGTGTCTTGCATTCCTCATGGGCCTTTTGACAAACGATATTGCCTGGTTTAAACTCAAGACTATGCGTATTCTCTGTGCAGTCATCCCTGACATCGATATGCGCAAGCCTGAGATCGCATCTCATGGGCCAGATCTTATCTCACCTCTCTTGAGATTGCTGCAGACAGAATTCTGTATGCAAGCTCTAGAAGTCCTGGACCAAATCATGACAATGACTGGGACTTCAATGGACAAGCATCATCTGCGTATGAGCATGACCAGGTCCTCATCCAAGGCCATTCGAAAAGAGTATGAGCGTACTCAGAGCTTGTTCGGCATTCCAGAAGAATCAGGCTGGTCTATCCCCGTACCAGCCAGGCATGCCGAGACTACAAGATCAAATGTCCACGCTGCCTTTTACATGTGCCAGAGCGCCGAGAATCTCGATCCAGCAACTCAACCAACCCCAGGAGTCGAATTCCACGTCGACGACTTCCAGTACGGCTACTTCCACGCCTCGGAGAGAACAGAAACCATGATGTCCGATGAAGGCCGTGGGGACGGCAACATCGGTGACCTAGTAATGAAACTCGACTCCCTGGACGACTTCTTCGAAGACTCCCTCCAATCGCCCGGGTCAGATGGCCGCTCCTCCCGCACCATAACCGAAGCCGGTTTCTCAGAAACGAACTTCGACTCCGGCGCCCAACTCTACGATGAACAAACCCTCCCCATCCTCCACCAATCCCTCGCCCGCACCTCCTCCTCTGCTTCATTTCAAAACGGCTTCACCGATCGCCCCCAAAACTCCCGCGACGGCCCCTCCGCAGCCATGACCCCAGGCGCCTTTAACATGTCCTCTTCCTCCCGCCCCTCCCTGCATTCCCGCTCCGTAACCTCCCCCTCCGCCCCCGCCTCCTTCCAATCCTCTGTAACTACCTACCTCTCCGACGACGACTATATCGAAGAAGTGTTCTCCGATGGTGAGGACGAGCGTGCGGCCGCGACCGGCGAAGGCTCTTTCTTTTTAGAAAGCATGATTAAGCCGTTAGCCCAAGCGAGGAGTGGAGTCAGGAGACTAACGGGCGGGAGGAGCAGGGATAATGAGCGCCTAAGGAGTGAGTTGCGGGCGCAGCGGAGGGGCGGGAGTCAGCCGCCGAAGAGCCCGAGGGTTCCGAGGGTGCCGGCGAGGTTTGAGAAGGAGGTTGTTAGTCCGGGGGTGACGCAGGGTGAGCCGCTGTAACTGTAATATAAGTGTAGCCTACAGCCTACCTTTTGCGATTGCGATTTCGTTTTGGATTTGGGTGGTGCCAAAAGTGGAGGGGAGGATGGGCGATGATGTTATGGAGCTAGAATATACTACGATTGAATAAGGGCGATGTTTGAGGAGGCGATTTTTTTGCGGTATAGTACTGGGAACCTGTGAGCGTGGTAGATAAATTGGTGGGGTATAGTGGGCGTTGTAAAGACGGGTATAATATCGGTTGGAATAAATAACCACTTTTACCTATCTGCACACTTATTAGGCAGTTTGCAACGTGTCCCTTCTCTGGGCTTACAAATAGTTCTTGGGCTGGGAACATGACTTTTGTTAGTTGTTAGACTCGGGGAGTAGCAACTGGTATTATACCGAGAAACGAGTTCATGAAGTGAATGTTCTAGGTAGCCTCATTCCTCTGCCCTCAAACTCACCTGCCTTCCTCGACCCAAAGATATAAAACAAAACTCTTCCTTCTACTTTTGAAAGCCATAAGGAAGCCGGCACTTGTGCTCACCAGAGTCAGCAAACACTATTTTTTTGGTCTAAAACGAGCTTCGTAGCTTGGAGTGTGAGGTTGGTACTGTAGCATAACTTTAAATATTGCATAGGGGAAGAGAGCCTCTTCAATTTTCCAACCACCATACCTCCCAGGAAATATCAAAGATACTCCGATTATGCTACCTAGCTTGGATACCAGCTTAGTTCAGTATTCAGGTGCTCCTAGTTACTGCAAATGTCTTAATTTCTCACGAAAGCCTGACAATTCAAGAGTTCCTGAATAATGTTGAATGCTCAAGCATTCCTCGCATCTTGATACCTCGCTGCTGTTATATTGGGTTGTAACAGCCTTGTATGTTTGTCACAAGAGCATTTTTTTATACGAGCCCAGTGAGCACCTTCTTGTAATATTCACCATATATTGAATCGAGGCTGTACTGGTCACTCCTGCCACCAACCGCTGCTCTACGGTAGTACTATCACCCATCTCGGATTTATTTAGTCTTCTCGCCACCCTATTTTGGCGACATCTAGCTTTCTTGTTTGTTGAGTTCTCATAACCTAATCATGTCAGCATTGCAAATGGAGCAAAGAAATTTCAGATGGCCAGAACGTACTTCTTCAACAGTCCCGCTCACTATGTAGCGGAAGACTTTCACGTTCCGCGTTTGGCCTAGTCTTAGAACGCGGGAAATAGCCTGGTTCTCTACCATGGGGTTCCATTGAGGCTCCAACATATAGACACAGCTTGCTACAGTGAGGTTCAATCTGGAATGAGTCAGCGAAATCTTAAATACTAGGTTTAATCTGGATTGCTTACCCAACTGAGCCTGTTCCTGTACTCATGATCAAGATTCTCAGCTTGTCATTCGAGTTGAAGTCTTCAAAAACCTTCTTCCGTTGCGAGTAACTGCAGTCGCCATCCACCCGGGCATAGGGCATCTTATGAGAGTCCAGAAACTTTCCAACCAGATCAAGAGATGCTGTCCAGCATGAAAATACGATGCTAGGGAAGATTTAGTATTGCTTGTCTAAAAGACAGATGGAGGAAGTAGCTCACCTCTTGCCTTCATTCTCAATGCTAGCCATATCCGACACTAGTGCTGCAACTTTCGAGGACACACCGGTCTCCTTGAAGTATGCTCCCCTTCTGTGCGAGGACTGGCGATGAGTCTTGTCGTTTGATAGGTACTTTTCTGGGAGGCTCTTCGAGCATACTGAACATTGCAAACCCGAACCCGCCTCCTTGATGCTTTCCCTGTATCGTGGCACACATTTGTAGCATAGAAGATGGCCACAAACAGTAAAGGTACCGGAGGAGCTGCCTTCAAGAACATTCAACTGCTTAACTTGAGTTTTGCAGTACGAACACTTGGCGCCTTGAGCTTTTTGTAAAAGATCAAGGGCCATCTCCGGATCAAATTGTAGCTCATTGGTTAAGTGCTTTGAGAATGGCTTCTGAAAGGTGCCGTGGTTGCAGAGACGACGAAGTCGCATGTGGACTTGGAGAGCGCCGAAATAGCCCTTGCTGTTTCTGGATTTACTGTCATGACTTTTTGCAATCTTGGCCATTTCGTCTGTAGAGATGCGATACTGCAATTTTTCGGCAGGCGAGAAGTGGACCAGACGAACTGTGTCTTCGAACGGTGGGAGGTCAAGGAGCTTTTTGGTCCGGCGCAAGCAGATTGAGTCTAGCAAAATACGGAGATTCGAGACGCCTGTTTCCTCGCCTTTGGTTAACGGTGTGATGATGTGCTTCCTGAAATTGATGATGTTATCAAGCGGGGAGCAACGAATGAAGGAAACTAAAGATGCAAGGTCCTCGAGCCCGTTTTGAACAGGTGTTCCGGTTAGACACCAACGGAATCGGCTGTTTAAGTTGGAGACTGCGCTGAAGGTCTTGGTTGTCATTGACCGAATGAAGTGGGCTATAGAAATCACACGTTAATATGTATGCTAAGGTGAAGAGAAGACTCAGGGGTAAAAGGGTGTGCTCCCTAAACATCAAGATTCAACTGTACGTCAAATATTGATACGATTTTGATTGCCAGGCCTAACTTGATTATCGACTCGACCTGAATATTCAGGCTGACTAGAATATTCATGTTGATTTTGATATTCACGAGAGAGCCGGTAATTGAAAACGTTTAATTACTCAGGACTCGTACGAAGTTTAAGAATTCCCTAGAGCAAAGCTAGGGGTCTTACCTTCGTCCAAGACAATCCTGTACCACATTATTTTGTGCAGGGGACTTTCGTGATCAAGTGCTTCTGTATTTATGGTGCTGTATGTGCTGAGAACAATGTTTGAATCGGCAAGAATTGCGGGGACCGTCTCCCGGCTGCGACCGTGGTAAATCTTGGTCATGAGAGATCCGCCGCAGTGGTTTTCGATTTCTTGTATCCACACCCCAATAAGTGTCGACGAAGGAACAACTACCAAAGTAGATCTCGATAACACCATCCCAGAGTTGCTATGGCTCTTATTGTTACAAGTCTCCAGGCCATCTGAGGCTCCATGGGTGAAGCACAGTGCGTCATTTGCCGTTCGAATCACTGTTGAAAGCACACTCAAGGTCTTTCCAAGCCCCATATCATCTGCTAGGATACCACCCACGGTTTCACTAGGTTGATTTGAAGTCTTCGAGCCTACAATCAGATGTTCAAAGGATTGCTGTGTATCCGTAGACCGATCTGTCCATAATGAATATCGCTCTGAGATGGGACCAAACTCTCTTTGGGACATGAAGTCCAAGGCCTCCTCTTGATGCGGTAGTAGCTTCGTCGTGACGCGAGCATCTGCTTCTAATCTCTTGAGATTTTGGGATCGTGTCAATGATTCGAAAACCGTCGTAATTTTCCGGCGAGCTTGGGCTCTTGCACTCTCAGTGTTATTGGAAGCATCCATATCGAGGTCAAATTTGAGGTTCGGGTAGGCTATGCTAGGTAAATTATCGTTCGCGGTCGTATTTGTGGGCTTTAGGTCTCCGAACTTGACAACATGAGGATTGTCATACTCCGTATCTGGAATTTGGTGGCAGGCATGTGGATGCTGTAGGAATATATGGAGAGTTGAAAGGAGGTCTCCAAGATGCTCCCGATCATTCGCTGAGCCATATAGAACAATATCGATAGGGAGAATTGAGTGTTTTTCGCTATGAACCTTCTTTCCAATCAAAGATTCCAGCTTCTCCTTGCTGCAAAAAGCGCGGAATTTACTATCCTCGTATCTGTCGAGACTCCGGAGACCTTTAGTTGTTTCTTGATTAAGAATCGCTATACTTCCCGAGGACTCCGTTCCTAGGTAGTAAAGTTCATCAGCCTCAGTGATGTTTAACAGACACAAGCTGGGGTCTGAGGTAGCGATATTAATATCATTAGTGTTTAAAGAAGTCGCGTCAAAGAGCTTGGCTTTTGCTTCATGGATCTACAATTGACTATGTTAGAGTGGAGATTATATAGGAGATCAAACTCGTTGGAGTAAGTGTAATTGTTCTCAACCAACCGAGACTATAGCACAGCTTGAATATGTGCTATATTCTGATTACTGGCCTGATCTTGAATATCTCTAGTGAGTGAAAAATCAAGGCAAGGTTGGTAATTAAAATCTTGTCGTGATTCAAGAACTATGAGGTCCCAGAACGACCGGAGACCAATGAAATGGAGTCTTACCATTCCGTAGCAGATAGTCTTGGGTTTAGAAACTTCGGGTTCTTCGTCGGGCTTTTCGGACACTTGCATGTCTTCCTGCCCCTCAGACATTGGAAATGACATTTCTAACAAGATATTCGCAACGTTCAATTCGGAACTTTTCTGAGCTTGAGAATATTCAAAATGGCTCTCTGGGACGAGATCTTCATTTCCGTCCTGTAGGTATGACTGTTCGTCGTCATCGCTATATCCATTCACAACCGATTGTGAATACTCAGTTTCATCAGCTGCCTCGTCATACCAATCGGATGTGAAGCTCTCGTTTGGAATGTTGCGAGGACTACCTTCGTACCAGCCAAACTCGTTTGATACACCAGGGCTTCGGTTCTCGAAATAGTCAAGTGCGACACTTTGGATAGAAGTGCTCATGGGGCTGCCCCCGCCATGTAAGTCAAACTGGCCTCTGTGAGAACTTGACTCGTCACTATTGCCAGTGGGGCTTCTCCAGCCGGAGTCCTGAGTCTCAAGTTTGTTAGAATCATGGGGAAATTTGAAATTGGTCCGGTCATCATCGTTGACGCCCACGCCCTCGCCGTTGTCTTCCTCGACAGACTCAAAATTGCTGCTCTCCCCGGCGCTGCTATTTGACGTAGATCTGGGCCTTTTCCGTAGCTTAGGTCGTGGCCAGAGCAGAAAGCCTCTCCTTCTTTGTTTTGGTTGGCCTTGTTCCGAGATTTCCGTGTCGCTCTTCTTAGACTCGGTATCGTTAGTATCTTGGACATCTTCTGAAGTGTCACCGTTGGATTCGGGCCTAACGCGAGACGGGAGATCAGCCTTCTGCATATACGACTAAAAGCAACCGCTGCCTAATTACAATTTGAGCTCCAAGAACCCAAGTCAATCTGAATGATCAAGTTGGGTATAATCCTTCGCGACTTGTCACTAATATAGACAGGTTGATTATCTAGAGATTGCTTGATATTTGACTCGACTTTGACACCGGAAAAGATAATTGACGCCTCATTCACTTACTCTCTGGTGCCTGCGCGTCTTCTCCTAATAGGGCTTCTTTCTTCTGGAGACTCAACAGACTCAAATGATCTCTTCATATCCATGATGTTAGTCCTAAGGGACGAGTGAAGTTTTTGAATGGTGGGAGAATGGATGAACCGTGGGCCTATCTACAAAGAGACAGCGACAACGAAATAGCTCGGACTCATTGAGCATATGTCTCTCAACTCGTTAATTGTGCAAGGTAGATACTGCGAGGAGTCTTGGGAGAAGTTGTCCAGCCTCCACTACTGTGGCTGAGCACCGTGAACGGTGCACATCCCTGCAGCCACAGCGCTTCTCACCGAGTTGAGGGTGTTCCGCAACCCTCGTCATCTTCACCACCCTTCTCAAAAAGCATGATCTGTCCAACATGCCTTGCGCAGCAGCACGACTTCATCATATCCTCTCTCGTGGTCTCCAACAAATCGGAATCTTCCAGTCGTTTTACACTTCAAAAATGATATGATTTAAGTGTGCTTCAATATCCCAGCCTCCAGGAATATTCAAGTGCTTTGGATTATTTCAAGCTCTATGGATGACTCAAGGTTGCTTATATATCTAGACTATCGTTAATATTTACTCCGAATATCGATACGTTATGGCTTCGAACGACCCTTTTCAGAGGGCTTTTGTTAAGTTCTCAAATCACCTGACCAAGGAGGACTTGGATAATTTCAAATTAACTTCTATCGACGATGTTAAAGTCGCTGTTCTGAAAATTCAAGAAGAGCAAGGTAATCACAAGAAGCTGATGAATCTTACTCGAATCCAGAGATTTTTAGAAGCTATGGAACAATATGGGAATGTTATCGAGGTTTTCCTCAATACGTCTGCAATATTGTGCTTCGTTTGGGGTCCCATGAAGTTTCTCCTACAGGTATGATTTCCCAAATTATGGTACCCCCATCTACCACTTTTTCTGGAATATTGAGGGTGCTTTGAATATCCAAGGCAGGTCGGTTCCCAAGACAAATCAAATAATTGAGCCTCCCGGAGTATTTCAGAGGCTGTTGATTTTCTTCGCGGTCTCGACTCTCGAAAATTGGAACCACTTTGAATATTCAAAGCAATTCAAATGTTCAAGTCAGGGTGAACAATCAAGATGTGGTGGAACATGTAGTGTTGAGACTCTTGGACGTATCATAATCTCTCTAACTGACTTTCTGGCAAAGGTCGCTAGCTCCTGGGCAGAGTGTTTCGATATTCTCTTAGATGCCTATCAGCAACTTGCTGAGAATATCCCACTTCTGAAGCAATTCGAGTCTGCCTTCGAGACGAATCCCCAGATGTGCAGTGTCCTGTCGGTGATATATGAGGACATTCTTGAATTTCATGCCATGGCACTGCCAGTTTTCAAACGATCTAGTAAGCTCTAAGTGTCTCTCTTGCGGGTTTGTCAACGCTTACGAATGTTAGCCTGGCGTCAGTTATTTCGATCGACGTGGAAGGATTTCAAGACACGCTTTCAACATAACCTAGATGACCTTGCTCGTCATAAGCTACTTGTTGAAAGCCAAGCAAACATCATCCAGATCCAGGAATTCCAAGCGGAACGGCTAAAAGTTCGGGACTCATTTGCAACAATACAGGAGTCAGAGTGGAAGAGAAGACTGATTGATCTTACTAATTGGCTTTCCGCACCGGACTCTGTCCTTGATCAAGAGTCTGCAGCTGCGACGCGACAAGATTATCCATCAACGGGGCGTTGGATTTTGGGAGATACGCATGTCAATGCATGGGTGGATCCCATGAGCACCGTGGTAACTCAGTTGTGGATACACGGAATTCCTGGGGCAGGTAGGATATCCTATATAACTTTTCATGGGCTGGCGTTTCTAACTCGCCATAGGCAAAACAATCCTTGCATCCGTTGTAGTGGAGGAGTGCCTGAGATTAGATTTGACAGCGGTTGTCTATTTTTATTGCAATTATCAGGACAATGCGAGGAAGACGTTCGTTGCTATAGCTAGAGCATTTCTCGCCCAACTTTTG
Source organism: Bryoglossum gracile (assembly GCA_037952635.1). Classification (NCBI taxonomy): domain Eukaryota; kingdom Fungi; phylum Ascomycota; class Leotiomycetes; order Helotiales; family Bryoglossaceae; genus Bryoglossum; species Bryoglossum gracile. The sequence continues at coordinate 16,550 of JAPZPB010000165.1, read as the reverse complement.
AACAAGGTTCAAGAAGACCAGGACTTATTTCTTTATCTGTATGACAAGTGTGTAGGCAGTGGCAATGTCTGCTTGGTCTCCTCGAAGATGTGCAGCGAACTTCTGGAGACTGCTCTCAAGAGCATGCCCAAAGTTCAAATCATCATCGATGGGCTGGATGAGTGCGACCTAGTGGAAAGGAAACATATTCTCTCTTTCTTCATCTCCTTGATAGAGAATTGCGATACTCGAGGGAGGATCCGAGGCCTGTTTGTCAGCCAAGACGAAAACGATATCAGAAAATTGCTACGTGGGGCATCAACATTACGACTCACAGATTCTCATAACAGGATGGATATTCAAAGCTACACTTCCCACTGGGCATGTCGAATTCAAGAGAAATTCGAACTTCCTAATGAAACGCGTGAGTACATCGAGACAGCCACTTGTGCCGGATCTGAAGGTATGCCCTTTCCTCCTATGCAAAGTCTTGAGCTAATGCACTATAAGGTATGTTCCTGTTTGCGAAATTGGTGTTGAACAACCTGGATAGTCAGGTCAACCGGGAGCGGCTTTACGAGGAGCTTCAGCCAGGAACGTTTCCAAAGGGGTTTGAGCAGGCGTAATTATTATGCGATCCATCCCTCAGATTGCGCCCAGACTAACTTCTTTAAGATATGAAAGAATTGTATCCCGCATATTCCAGAATCCCAATGAGGAAGAGAGGAATACAGCCCAAAGACTTCTAGGCTGGATCGTTGCAGCCAAGAGATCATTGAAATGGCACGAAATCCAAGGAGCACTGTCAATCGGAACCGAAGACCAGTCATTCGACTTCGAAAATCGACGTCTATTTAAAAACCTGAGAGACATATGCGGTACATTGATTGATATCCTACCGGGAGATAGGATCCAGCTAGTTCACGGAACCGCCAAATCGTAGGTTTCATGCAAAAACCTGCAGCTGGATTTTCGTACATCGTAGCTAATATATCTTGGGCGCAGCTACCTCATCCACAAAGAGCATATCAAAATCCAGCCTGAGGAGTCAAAACTTGCTATGCTATGCCTGAAGTACTTAATGTTCGAATGCTTCGACCCTGAGGCATCAGAAGATAGCCTCAAACGCCATGCCAATGAAGGCTATTTTTCCTTCCAAGAGTACGCCATTATACACTGGGTCGATCATCTCGAAGCTCTGATCCAGTTTCCCGACCCGAAGAACATCGAACATTACAACGATATCAGCTCTACTATTAGCGAATTCTACGAGGTCTTTATTCCCAATGATGCGGGCGTGGAGAATATTCCAGAGGAGCTAAGAACGAAGCACGGAGCCATCAAAGATCTTTCGATCTACGAGAATGTGCTTATGCTCATCGGATACACAAGAAAATTGCGATCGGACAACGAGAAACTCACGGCATTGGGGTCTCTAGGCATTGTTCTCACCAAGAGCCGAGCCATCCTAGAAGGACTTCATAAATCCACAACTATCACGCCTGCTGCTAAGCACCTACTTACTCAGTATTATGGATACAACTGGAATAAATGTCCCCGTTACACATGTTTCAATTTCCATGAGGGCTTCCCAACCGCCACCCGTCGAGACGATCACGTCAAGCGGCATGAGAAGCCGTACCGATGCACCGAGCCGAGTTGTCCTCGAAGCCATCTCCATCTCGGATTCAGTACTGAAAAGGATCTGAAGAAACATTTCAGCATCAACCATCCCGATCCTAGTGTCTTTGCCTGGCGCTTCCCCAAAATCAAGAAGCCTCCGCAGAAGTTCACTTGTACACAGTGTGACCCCCCAAAAGAATACACCAGAGCCCATAACTTGAAGATCCACATGAGGACGCATACAAACGATAGACCGTTTGTTTGTCACTTTTGTCAAAAGCCTTTTGTGAGGAAGCATGATTGTGAGAGACATGAGGAAAAGATACATTCAAAGGGTCAGACAAAGGGGCAAGCGAAGGAACCCGTCTTGTCGCCAGAGGCGCTGGGAAAGAATGATATTTCGGTTGAAGGAGCTATAGACCCTATTCATAGGATGATGTCGGCCGATACACTGGTTGGGATACTGCATCCAGGCGCAGAGGTATCGTAGGTGTGGTAAATATAAGTCTCACAGTCAGGTGATGAGAATCACTGACTGAAAGCTGCCGCAAATTTAACCCCCACCTACTACCTCGAAGGCAGTGCACAAAGGGCATGTCTTCACATTGGGAGGATATCGCCTGATTATATTTCCAATGGTCTCCATTTTCATTAGCAGAGATGGTGACTGAGGCTAAAACTTTGGCGGAACTTCCGATAGCTCAAGAGCACACCACTAAGGTATATGAATTCGAAACCCTTCAGCCGCCAACATCCCTTGCATAACCCTAAAGCAATTTATTTTTGACTTCCCTGCTCCTGTTCATGCTCAGTGTTACCCGGAGAACTCGGATGCGTTTACGATCCAGAAGTCTTATATTTATGTATTTCTTTTTTGGAATTGGATCTGGCGAAAGTATTGGAACTCAGGGAAACGTCTAGTGACTCATACTCCCATTTTGGTGACTTAGCCCTGGGAGTTATGGACTGTGAACTATTGACGAATACACCGAAGTGTGCTCTACGGAGCAAGTCACCACCCAAATTTCGGGGCACCACGATTCAGAGAGCAGCTGGCCAATAAAACACTTTCAACGATCATCATACAGTAATCTTACCAAAATTCTTCTAGGCATTTAGGTCACATGAGCAACTACCCAGCAAAGCCAAAACAAGTTCGGGTATGTTGGCAAAACCCTCAGACCTCGAGTTCTCAGCTATTGGATTTACAGGACTACCCAACTCAACTCAACTCAACTCAACTCAACGACAGAACACTTCTCATTCATCTCTTTACTGGCAAGCTTGAGAAGTCACGGGTGACACTGATCACACCGTGGTTGGCTAATCCTCTGCGGCTCAGCTGAAGAAAAAGCGAAGCAAGAAAATCAGGAACTCCAGTTGAATTGAGGTCGCTTATATGCCTGCAAATCGCCTAGCCCGGGCTGACTGAAGTTGCGTGGCATGCAGTAAGAATAGGCCTCCATGGCTACTGGCCTGGCGGCGGTGATTTCACTTAGCCGGGGCAAGTTGGGCTGACTCCATTCTATGAGCGCTTGATCACGTTCTTTTGGAACTCCAACACATGGGCCAAGATGGTTTGCTGCTTTCAAGGCTACCTTGCGGATAGAGGTAGTATCACAGACCTGGATACTGCACCGAGCTACTTCTCCTCGCTTGATATCCACGGTTTTTCTTCGACTCACCATCACATCACGTGTCTGAGTACTAAACTAGTAACGAAGAGGAGGGCGAGACTTTTAAGACCGAAAATGTGACTTGGAAGATGAAGAGGCCTGGGTGATGTGACTTGAGTTTCTTGTAAAGGTAAAGCGGAGGGTCTTCAACTCCAGGTCACATGCTCTGTAATTTCCAACAACTACTGAAAACAACTTGATAGCGAGTGGTTATCTCCACTTCCAAACTCTCCCAGAGATGAGGCTACTCTGCTCAGCAGTCATACAGGCTCTACTCTCCCTCTCAATGTTTGCTAGTGGCATCCAACGCCCCTGTTTTTGACAAAGCTCGATTTCTGAGTCGTTCGAGGGCGCGCCTGGTTATGCTTCTCGCAACGAGCAAGGGGGGGTCTGTATGATAAATAATAGTAGACGTAGAAGATTCGCTAAAGCTTTCTGTCCTGGCAGTGGCTCTTCACCACCTCAAAAAGTGCATTCTCACTAATTACACACCCCGAATTTCTACGCTGACCTTTCCCCAAAACATAAGCAATAGGAAACATTTCGGGGGCGAAGAGAGTATTAGTTTCATTAATAGCAGTCTTTGAAAAGTCACGGGTGATAGCCCTCAAGCAGCTCCAAAAGCGACTCATCGAGCAGCAAAAAAGCGAAGCAAGAAACGAAGGCTCTCGAGCTGAGAGGATATCGCTTGCATGCCTTGAAATCGCCTAGCTCTTGTCTGCTTTGAGAGGCTGAGCTCTGTAGGCAGAATGCTGGGCTAATTTTCTCTGACTTCTGCGGCTGCTGCCTAAGCCGTGTCCCCTGTCATTCGAGCACGTGCTTTCAGAGCCTCAAGACTGGCGACAAGCCATTCGTTTCTTGTGGACGACTTTAAATAATCTTGGCAACTTGGTGATAAAGGTATATGAATTTTCATTGGAAGAGTTGTGGTTATTATTTCACTTACCTAGTATTGTTGACTTCCCTCACTGAGCGGGGTAATGTTGGTCCCCTTGGACGCAACTTCTCTGCTCTCTACAGCAGAAAATGATACTGTAGTAGTAGAAAGATAGTAAAGAGGGTCATTATGGATGTCTATTTGCAGGGAGGAAGAACTTGAGGCGAAAAGTATTTAAGAAATATGGTTTGAATATATGAGTACTCCGAGCGACATATTCCCGAGAACAAGGCTTGTAACCTGGGCTCTTCTTCAGTAGATGTTGTACGATAGCTTTACAACTCCTCTCAACTAGCAGAAGGGAATTGCCTACCAGGAATAAGACTTTGCACGTGACTTAAACCACGTGATTTTATCTACACTTCTCGTTCCCCCTGCTCACACCAAGCATTAGCTACAAAGTAAGTATTCATCTCTCTTCATACTACCTATAAAGGCCCTCTTGCGCTACACACTTGATACTTTGGTAGGATCCTAGAAAGTCATCACTGCCCCATTATTAAGTCATATGACCACATGTGGTCCGTGCACTGAACCCCAATATCATTCATTGCAAAAAGATATGTATTTTCAATGTTAATTATTAATCATGAAGAAAGACTGCTATACGAGCCTCATCGATATAAGGGTGTGTGGATTGCATTATTCCTACTTTTACATAGTTGTTCACACCTATTTTTGGGGGTTGAGATAATTATAGTTGCACGGACGGACCACCTGTGGTTACTTTTGAACCGCGCCTTCGTACTGGCCGCAAGCTACACCGAGCACGCCACACACCGCCTTCAAAAAGCGGTGCAAGAAAATCAGGACCTCAACTTGAGAGGCGATCGCTAATTTGCCTCCAAGTTACCTAGCTCCGCTCATGCACGTCAGCTCAGCCTCATGGGCCTGAACAAGCTGCCCAAACCCAAGCCTGGGAATAGCTTCAAAAAGCGACAGAAGGAGATTTCTAATGAAATTCTATTAGGGGAAAAATTGTGACGCCGGTCTCTAAGCAGCTGGGTGGTTGATATGAAAAGGTTCAAATTTCTGGCCGGGAAAGCACTTGATGTCGGTCAAAATTAGCTCGTCTTGGAGAGTTGGATTTCCTCTGTAATTTGGTGTCGTTTGCCTAACTATCCGCATGACTATGCGTGCGTGATGCTGGTTTGAAGTCTGGAGCACAGGGCTGTTGGGGAGGTAAGCGAGGCGGGATGAAGTTGGGCCCTAGCGAGGGCTACTTTTGGGTGGAACTATTTTTTGGAAATTGAAATGTTTCGGATTTCGCTGTGGGACTGGAGGCTAATTATGAAAAGTCTCCCAGGAAGTTGCAGGTATTTATTTGTCTGTAAATGCCAAAGCGTGTGTCTTAGTCTGGAGGACATAGATTATAGAACGTACAGTACAGTACTTGGCTTAAGAGGAGAGTGTGTAATAGTGTCACTTCTCCCGTTGAAGATTTCAAGAGACAAGACAATATAATCGTGTGAGGCCAAGGAAACGAGCTGGGGGTTACGGTTTTCAAGATTAAGTTCTTCACACTCCCTTAGCTACAACGTACAGCTCTATTTCGTACCGATGTTAAACCTCCCATGACATGACAACTCTACTCAAGTATACAAAGCCTTCTGCCACCACTCACACCTCACATTATCAGTATCGTCCTTCTGGACCTCAACCCCGGTAACATTAAGCCCCAGAATCGTCCCATTATTTCCCTGCACCGGCCAAACTGGTAACCCAGCACCATTCGGATTGCCGTTCATTACGAAATTCGCGTAGTATTGCTGTAGTGGCAAAGCGAGTGGTGCTAATGCACTTCCATTCAACGTCCTAGGACCGTCATAGAAGATGTATGGAGTGTCGGCGCCGTGTAGCGCGGGGAAGACTTCGAATTCCGAATTGTGAGTTTGGCCGTTGAAGGCTTTGGCCAGGTAGTGTGTGTTACAGGTGAAGACCGACTCGGCGGTGAGAACGGAGAGGCGTTTGAAAGGTGTCGTCCAGGGGTAGCTGCCATCATAGACTTCAGGGTAGAGCTCATTGACTAGGTAGTCTGTAACTTCGGGTTGAATGCCAGGATAGATAGCGTTGAGGTGAGCGACTAATTCAGGGGTATCGTGGACGAAAATGTTAGTGAATAAGTCACCTTCGTTTTGGTTGTGAGCGGGCATGACTCTGAGATTCTTGGCGAAACCTCCGGTTGCAAAAAGGATGCTAGGGAGAGCGGGAACGAAGCTCCCGTCGACCACAGGACCGTATGTGAAAGCCCCCCAAGGAGAAAGCTTGGCAATTTGAATCGAGTTCGCTCTTACCAACTCAGCTGAGCTTAGATTCCTGGCTTCTTCGATGGTGGAGACATTCAGCACCGACAGGAACTGTTGCGTGGTGTTCTCTTGGACATATTGAGACGCAATAGGAAGCCACCCTGGGTACAGAGGGATAGCTTGTTGGAACTTGACAGGCTCCAGACCTCCATAAGCCGTCATCTGATGCACAATACTGCCTCCACCAGCAGAGCCACCAACCAGAGTCACACGCCCTGGATCTCCTCCGAAAAGATGGATGTTCTCAGATACCCATTCAATAGCAAGACGTTGGTCATAGAGAGCGGCATTCGAGACTCCACCTGCTTCCTGGAGTGAAGGCCCAGCAAGCCAGCCAAAAGCACCGAGTCTGTAATTGAGCGCCACCCAGATGAATCCATCTGCACCACTATCTTGGGCGGCTGCTATGATGTTGTCGGGGTAAAGGCCAGTCTTCTCTCCTTCAACATAGCCTCCCCCATAGATACTACAATGTGTAAGCCCAAGCCCACCGAACTGGTTATGTCAATATCAAACACTTACTAAACCATTACCGGAGCCCCATAACCCTCTCCCTTCTTATCCCAAACAGCCTTCGGCACCACCACATCCAAGAACAGGCAATCCTCAGTCTCACGTGGATCAGCAGGCGGTGGTTCATAACCCGCTATCAGCGCCTGATACTCGGCCTCGGCCTCAGTATAGTTATACTGCGCAGCGTTGCCCTCGATATAATCCGTCAGAAACGACTGCTGCAATCCAATCCAAAGCGAGATTGCCTGCGGACATACGCGGCCGACGCTACCATTCTGTACAACGGCATCTCTTCCCGTCGGGGCAACTGGTTTCCCGAAACGGAGATCCCCCACTGGCGGCTGGGCGTAGCGGATGTTGGAGAAGTTGTAGTTTTGCGTCGAGTCCTGGGTTGGTGTTGGTGTTGGTGTGAGAGTGGATTCAGCGGGAGGGGGGACTGACATTGAATGAGAAGGCTTCGTGGATCTCATACCCCAAGTCTACCTGTGGGAGCGTCTGAGCAGCTGCGAAACAGCACAGGAGGCTGAGGGAAAGGATTCGCAACATGGTGGTTAGCTGAAGCCTAAGTCAGAGAGATGAAAAGGTAGAGAGTTATAAGGTGGAACAGGAATGAGAAGTGGAGACATTAGAGTCACTTATATATCTCCATCGTTAAACCCTGAGAACAGCACGTTGTTTTTTGTCAGCACAACCCCGCGCCAACCGGGAAACCCAAGGCCCTTCCCACTCAAAGCAAGCACATCTCACGCTCCCCGGCAATATCGTTCAGGATGCGGGGGTTCGGAGATTCTAGTCGAAATACATCTCGGCACCTTTACATGTAGCTGCTGCGGTGCTGCATGGGGAAATACCTTCGTAGGAACTTGGTAAGCACTGCATTCGAGTGCGGGGTAACACCTCCCCGACAAACCTGCAGCTCTCGCGTTTTGATTCCCCAAGAAGGCTAGAAGTGAGGCATGCGGAGAGGCAGCTTCATGATCCTGTATTAAACCGTAGAGCGCAGATGCTTTCCCCTTTCAGAATACCAAGCCCCTTTCGTCAGCGTCGTATTTCGTATTCAATGGACTTACTTGTCAGTATAGTACTTGGCGGTGATGACTCCAGGTTCAGTCCTTACGAATCTATCACCGCCCATTTAGTTACCCCTTTCTCTCGTATGTATAATTTATTGCTACTATCCAAAGAGATATACATGCCATCTCCACATCTCTCCAAAACATCGCAGTCGCTAAGCGAGGAGCAAAAGGGGAAAGGTTTCAACCGCTTGCCTGCCCTCTAAGTCCGGCCCGAAGACCAAATCCGCTTACCGGCTCCGCGGACTTGAATCACCAAGCCCAAGCCAAGCCCAAGCCACGACTGACAAATACCCATTGTATCCCGAGCACCGTCTCTTTTGAAAACGCCAACTTGTGGTTTAGCTGGGTTAAACAACATGATCACAATCCATCAATCGAGACCGAAACAGAGAAATGTGACCAGTAAACATTTCATTCATTATTAACAATCCATCATAGCTGCCACGGCTATTGTAGATCTACAAAGACTCCCACATGTGCATCTGCATATGACGGAACCAAATCACTTACCATCACCGGAATCATCATATAACTCCGTGTTAATTCCAATCAGCCTCCCACCCCAGCCAACCGGATTCCTTTCTTCCATCTATCCCTAGTCCTTCGCCTCAAGCCACAGACGAGATGAAGATATGCCCTCCGGACAATCGCAGAGGATGGGTATCGTATCATAAACAAGTAGAATCGTAAGCAGCATCAGAAACCCTGCCAAGAAGCAGAGAGCAAAGGGAGAGCTCATCCCTTCCCAACTGAACTCCCAATACTACTCCCAACCCAACTCATCTTCTCACTAACCGTCTCCCCAAACCCGCCCATCCACTTTGGCATCTTCATACTCATGCGAATCCTGCCCTCTACCACCGCCTCCACACAATTAATTAGTCCAAACGCACTGCTACCTAGTGCTCTGAACAGCGCCAAACTCGCCACACTCCACAAAATAAACTTCAGGTAGAAATTGTTGCCGACAGCGGTGGCGCCGTAGGCTTCGGAGACTGCCATGGCGAGAATGGCGTTGGCAACCATCCAGACGACAACCATGTAGGTGCGTACGGATTTGTAGTAGTCTTCTTGTTGTTGGGACTCGGAGACGGGGATTGAGGGAACTTCGAGTCTGTCACGGAGGTTGCGGAGGGCTTCGTCGTAACCGGAATCGATATCCAATTGTTCGGAAGGCATTTCAAGTTCGACAGTCGCTCCTTTACCGTGTCCCATAGCAGCACCGAGATCGGTGTGGATGATATTATCTCCCTTGGTACCCCATGAGATATCATGGGTGTTGCAGAAGGCGTAAACTTGGAGTGTGCAGATGTAAGACGGGAGGAGAAGGAAGTATTGGGCGGAGGAGGTGAACATGTGCCAGGGATCGAGGTAGAGGAAGGACATCAGGAAGTACAGACCGACCGTGGAGGCGGTAGAGACGATCAGGTTGGTGAATACGTTGTTGCCGAGAGTGAGCTGTGTGGAATTTTTGAGCTGTCGAACAACGATGTAGATGGCGGCGAAGGTGTTGTAGGCCATGATGACGCCGTAGATGGTCATGGATGCAAAGTAGAGTTTTTTGGCGCCTTGGGGTCGATTGCCCATGGAGAGGATGAATTGCGTGCAGATGAGGAGGATACAGGTGTAGCGGAGGATGACGAAGATGTAAAGACCTATGTTGTGGCCAAAGGGGTCGATGGTGGGGTCTGAGAGCGATCCAGCGACGAAGTAGAATGTAAGATAGAAATTGGCGAGTGAGAAGAAGGTGAATAGGAGTTGGATGAATTGATACACGAATTCGATGTGAAGCAGGATCTTCCGTCCGATTGTGTGGTCTGTATTCCAGATTTGTCTGAAATGGACAAGCGAGTAAACAGCTGCGAAAAAAGCACCGTTCAGCCATCTTCGACGCTGGGAGATGAACTCAGGAACAGCATCTATAAGAATTAGCCAAATTCGATGAAAATTGAGTACTAGACTTACCAGGCACGTCAGTCTCTCCCGTACAACTCTTCACATACTTTAACACCCATTTTTCATCTCTCTTAGCCACCAACTCCCAACAAAGAATACGATCCTCGGCCAAATACATATTTGCCGTAAATACATCTGCATTCTGGCCATGAAGCGTCTCTCCTTTGAAATACTGACTCAACGGACCATGACCCGTGTGATCATTCTGCAAAGCGTGGTATCTGTACGCACTCAAGGCTCCGGGGAGCACAGTAATGTACCCAAACACAGACTCCAACGGCTTGTCCAGAATATTCGACATCTTGTATTCGAAATTCTGAGAGGCGACCAAAGGGTTCAAGAGTCCGGTGCCGAATTTACCTTTCATAGCTTTGATTTCACCACAAGCTCCGGCTACGTTGGAGTCGGTATCGAAGGCTTTCCACAAATGGTACAGAGAGTTGCTTCCTGGTTTCGTACCCACATCGAGCAGGATACAGATATTCGGTGTAAGAGCTCTACCAAAAGCGTTGAAAAACCAACGATGAGAATTCAACTTCTTAGCGTTCTTTTCTTTCAGACAGAAGATCATCTGACAAGGGACGATTCCCTTCTCAGCCCCCTTGAATTTGAGATCTGAATCCAAAGAGACTTGGGTTGTGTATTCGTAGACATGGGCTTGCACCTCTTTTTGATTAACCAAATTCTTCGCGATACCATCTTGATAGACTCCCATAGCAGCAAGTGCATCCAGAGTTCTCGGGTGGACTTTTTGTCTTCCATCAGAAACGATGCATACGACAATCTTTTGCCATCCGTGCTCCCCCCACGTTCTAGATTTTGAACGACTGCAGAAATGAGAAATGTTCTTCATAACAGCGTGCATCGTCCTCGTGAAGTCGATCTCGTTCTCATTGTACATGGTAACGCAAATGAAAAGCTCGGTTTCTCTTGCTGTGGTGCCGATATTCTGTCTTAGCTTGTATCCTTTGGATACGAAATCGTCTGGATCGCAGGTCACAGCCGTGTATCGCATATGTGTAAACTCGATCTCGTCCCTTCGGGGCAGAAAACTATAGAGAATAGTTGGGATTTTACACTCGAGGATAAGCTCTCCGTTGATAAGCCTGACTTCTTTCTTAGCCATCTGTGCTTGTCGTGCTCCTCTCCGCTCTTGTTTTCCGTCTGGCGCTGGACCATAATGCTCGTAGTCCTGGTCTTGTGAATCGGCGTCATCGGTCAGCGTCTCGTTGGACGTGTATGATTCTCTGGTCTTCAGTCCGTGTCTGGTCTTCGATTTGAGGGGGCTCTCAGGGCCAAACACATCGTCGTCTCCATCACCAATGTCGTTTTCGGGAGGAATTGAGATTGTAGCATCGTCTGCGAAGGTCGAGTTGCGAGCGGAAGCGCCTGGGCCAGAGAATAGAGGAGCAGGAGGTAGTGGCCTTCTCGGACTGCCTCCATATCTAGATGAGGGAGTACCAGGCCTCGGGCTTCCATTGATATCTACCGGCTCGAATTGTAGGTTCGCAGGCGGAGGTCTACCAAACTCAGACGAAGCCCTCGAAGGACTCCAAGAACGAGTAGGAGAAGCTCTGCCTGTAGGCGAGTAAGGGATATATGAGGATTGAGGATCCATAATGGGTGCGGAGTCAATAATAGACGGGGGTCTCGAATGAATACTCGACACAGATGGTTGATACGGTCTATAACTGTTTGTACTATTCTGTAAGCCTTTCTGGTTCTTCAACTGCTCTTCGAGCTTTGACAAGTGAGATTTGAGCGGGTGTTTGAGCGATCTTCTGCGCGAAGGGCCATCTGGAAGCGTAGGCAGCAACTGCGATACGTCTTCGTCTGCCGGCTTCGTCCTCTGTTTTCTCTGCAGCTTGCAGGTAGAGATGGCTTCCTCTTCTTCCTTGAGAGACGCAAGATATGAGGGTGTCGAGACTGGCGATTTGCGCTTCAATTTCAAATTGACTTGCAGAGGGCGCGGTAGTAGATCTTCCTTTACATACGGACGGATATCCGGCTCGTCGACTAAAGTCAACAAACGAATCTGACTCGGGTTGCCTGTCTGTCCCGTCGGCGTCGTACTGTTCTCATCACCGTACGAAGGAGGCTCGTACATTGGCGGCCGGTCGGGAGTATTTGGACTGTGCATTTTGGCTATGGACGTTCAATTCGTGGTATTTTGAGGAATGCGCCAATCCGCTGTGAAAGAAAGGATGTCTACTGTAGGTGGAGCTCATCCGTAAGTGAGCTATGATGCGAATGCAATCGATTGATGATAATTGACTCAGAAAGATAACTTCTCCAACAAGCAGTCGTCCTTGAGAAAAACAATGGTGCGATGAGCGAAATGATCGAATTTGTCAGAACTCGCTTTGCGCCTTTGCTTTGATGAATGTTTGCTTGCAACCCCAGAATATCACCACAGCAACGCGCACGATCGTCCACTCCCCACTGCACGTGATGCTCCGCTGACGAGATGAGGTGGATTGATTGATACTGTATGGTGAGTTGTAAAATGGCTTGGTGGTGTGTTTGAGATTGAGAGTTTAGAGATTTTGAGTTGTTGTCTTCAGGAGGGTTTGGAGATACTTTTGCTGTTTACTTCGGCTGAATTTTTGGAGGTCGAGACGACCTGGCGGACAAGCAAAGCTCGCATAGAGCGCCAAAAAAGCAAAATGATTTCTGCACCGTACTGTGGCCCCTCGTCACGCAAGATTATACGGCGGTCAAAATCCACACACGCAAGTCATAAATTCATAGAACGTTATTAATCACAACTTATCAATTCCCTTCACCATTATTAAATATACTAATGCCACCTCCACTCATCTCCGAACATCAACATCACACATCACCAGAAGTCTACGTATATCTCTTTCCACTTCAATTAGCTTTTGAGAAATCCTTCTTCGTTGGATCATAAATGTACATTTCTGTCACGACAGCCTCCGTTTACATGGACCGTCCCCTTTGCATCCGCAAAATCTATCCTCCGCTTTGAAAATAAATGTAAAAAAGAAGCCTCTGATCAGGTCACTGCCAAAAATGCTGGCCAGGAATCCTAAATGATACAGAAGGGGTATGGTAGCGTTCCCAACGCCAGAAGTTGATGACAAGAAAATTGGTGGGCTATGCTCTGCATACAGAGATGCGAGTGTGGTGGCATTGTACAGTCGGCAGAGTGAACGATGAGTTGTGATGGGTATTAAGGTGGCGAGAAGTATGGACTGATAGATGGAATTACAGTTCAGTTCCACCCGAGAGAGTTCTCTGCCATCATTGGAGCCGATATTTGTTGTGTTCGAGCGGAATTGCCTGTTCGTCCACTGCCTCTGCTGTTTCTGTCACCAGGAGATGATCGTCCACCAGCCATGTAAGCACCGGCGCCACCACCCAAGAGTGCTGGGCTTCCAGATTGTCTCATCTCAGAGTGGCTCATGACAGAGCTTGATCGACGGTGGCCTTGCTTCTTCCTCTTGTATCTACGCGCAATCAAGAACATGGCAGCTCCATAAGCTGCGGATCCACCAATGGCTGCCAAGGCAATCCCAGCTGTGGTACCGGTAACCTTAGGAGAGGTGTTTTGTTGGTTGTTGTTGTAAACACCACTGTTACCCGAAGCTGAAGTAGAGGTGGGCTCAGCAGCACTGCCGGTTCCGCTGACTCCACCACTCATAGTGTCACCAGGAGTGAGAGGAATGGCGGGGTTGATATAGTTCATCAGTGAGTTGATGCTCGGGTCGGCATTGTTATAAATTGCGGCGGTGGGGATGTGAAGATCAAGACCCAGAGTGCTGACCATGTTGCTAGGAATATAAGCCATGGCAAGTGTGGTGATATAACTCAATTGCGAAGTTGTATCCAAGGGCATGAGGCTGTGCATGGTTACTTGATCAGGATCAAGACCAAGTCCAGATGCGAGACCCAGTGGAAGGAACTGGAAGATCTGTGCGGAAGAAATACTGTTGTTGACCACAAAGGGGTAGTTGAGCGGGAACAAGAATCCAATTTGAATCTTGGAGGTATCAGCTGGCTGAACGACAGTGCCGTTGGGATTGGTGATAATTCGAGGCAAGGTGGGAGAGATTCCTGTTGGGGCAGCAGATTGTGTCTCTCCTGGGGCCAGAGATGTCGACGTTGCAGCTTGGATGGAGGTTGGAAGCCACAATGAGGTCAGACTGTCAGTTCCAGTGGGGGTAAACTCATTCATCGACCCAGTAGCGGTCGTACTGGGCGCCGCGGTGATCGGAATACTCGTTGTAGGCACACTTACTGGTGCCGTAGTAGTAGGAGCCGAGGAGGAAATTGGGGTTGTAGCAGTTGGTGCAGAGCTGAGAACCGAGGTTGGAGAAGTGGCATTGTTAGACTCTGAAGTCACAATGCTCGTTGGTGAGGTTGTATCACTAACAGAGGTGGTTCCCGAGCTACCAGAAGTTATCCCTGTGCTGGTGGGTGTAGTGATAATAGTTCCGGTTCCAGTTGGGGTAGTGGTAATATCAGTTCCATTAGTAGTTCCAGTTGGTGTAGCGGTAATATCAGTTCCATTACTAGTTCCAGTTGGTGAAGAAGAAATCGGAGTTGTCGTTGTTTCGATTGGGGTGCTAGTAACAGTGTCACTTGATCCAGTCCCAGTGGGAGCCGCACTGGAACCCGTGCTTACTAGCGTTGGAGTTGTGCTAGGATCGAGAATGCTGGAGATAATGCTAACGAGATCCGTGCTAGAGCTTGAAGTTGCAGCTGCTGAAGAAACCACAGATGTAGGGGGGGTAGACGTCACGCCAGTCGAAGCAGGTCCAGTGATTCCAGAAGTCAACGGATCGAGAATACTGCTCAAAAGAGAGCTTAGGGGGTCGGTAGTAGTAACTGGTGTGGATGAAGCAAACGCTGAATCGGAGGTCGTGGAGAGCGTAGATGGCGCGACAGTCGGGGTAGGGACATCAGTCGGGGTAGGGACATCAGTTGAAATAGAAACACCAGTTGAAGTAGGAATATCAATTGAAGTAGGGATATCAATTGAAGTAGGAATATCAATTGAAGTAGGAATATCAATTGAAGTGAGAGGATTAGTTGAAGTGGGAATAACTGTAGGAGTAGGTACATCCGTCGTACTTTGAACAGTCGAGCTTGCAGGAGCGGATGGAGTCGGCGTATCAAGAATGCTTGAAAGGATGCCGCTCAAAGTCGGGATAAGTCCAGAAGCAGGGGAAGTAGTGGGTGCTGCATCTGTTGAACCTCCAGTGCCAGTGAAAGACACACCCGATGTAGTATCAGAGGCTGGAGTAGATGTTGGGGGGTCTGTAGCGGTTGTGCTTGAACTTGTCACTACTCCTCCTGGGCCAAACGTAATCCCACTCCCAGATGCTGATGAAGCCGCTGAGGATTCAGTTTTGCCTGCAGTTTCACTCGCGGAAGTGGGCTGAACAACAGTTGACGGTGATCCTCCCGTGGTGCCTACACCAGTGGCACTAGGCGGATTTCCAGTGGCAGTCGTTACCATCTCCGACGTCACAGTCGTTTGAACGGTAACGACCACAGCATCGCTTGAACCTGTTGTCAGAATGGGCAGCAAGTCTGCAACACCACTACTTGAGCCCGTTCCAAATAGGGACGGTCCGACCTGTCCCGGGTCCGACTGACTACCACTACTAGTGAGCCCAAAGATACCGGACAGAGATCTCCTGTTCGAGGTTGTCGAGGATGAAGAGATGACATCTTGGGATGTGTGCTGTGGAGGTTGGCTGGTAATCGTCGTATTCTGGAAAGTAGCACGCTTAATCTGGCGAGGGTAATAAAATCTTGGCCGTTCTCCTTCAGCACTGGCGAACGTTGAAAGTACAGCCACGGAGGCTACAAAAATGGAAGGTGTATGCATCCTGGCAGTTGTTGTGTGCGAAACTTATTCGATTTTCTAAGATATAGAAGAGGTAAAGTCGGGATGAGAGTGAAGGTTGGAGGAATTTCTGCGGTCGCGAGGTCAGTGGTGGCCATGAATCATCAACACCGTAATTACTGACTGTCAGGGCAAATTGTATAACGAGTGTACTTGACAAGGATGTCAACGAGTGTGTCTGTTGAGAGTTGAGGTCAGCATCCGTCATTGAAGCTCGACTTGACTCCTGCATGAATGATCTCCGAGATCCTCCAGGCGACCGAAGAGAACGGCGCAAACGTTTTGGCGATGGAAACAATGCCTCCTGATTTCCTCGGATTCTCCCTCCATTCGTAGACAGACTGAATTGACTCACTTGGTCAGATTAAAGGATGGATCGTAAATGGTAAACCAGACTCAAAGGAGTGTCGTGACGAAATATCGCCTTGAAGGTTGTGGGGTCGTTTTCAGCTTCTTCAATTCGTACTACTTCATGAGCCGGCGATCATTATCCACAGCCCTCCAGAGGCACTCGCAATTCGAAGGTATTGACTGCTCGTAGAAAGGCGTGCGAGCAAGCTGCACGTCTTTTGAAGGTCGAAAGGCCTACGAGCGGGGGGGGGG